>CANXYC013153435.1:0-23645 GCA_948193065.1 Aleurites moluccanus
AGATCTCATACACAATATATATCCATATCATATATAATTATCATTACAAATACTCATTTTTATAATTCATGTAATCATAATTCATACATTTGTACTTATCATCATATGATTTCCTCTTGTTCCTTACTGATCAAAAGATACATCCCACATCAATAAGGAACAAGGTTAGCCCAAAATGTAATAGTTCAGACATCAAAATATTATCATCCTCAATATCTAACTATGGAGCTCTAGAGTCTACTCCTCACATATACAATACCATAATACAATTCAATGAATATATATATATAAATATATATCAAAATAATTACAATGGAGGCTTCTTGGAGGAATGAATCAAGAAGCTCTGTCCTCTATATTAGCTCCATCTCGAGCTACATTATTACCTGAAATCCACAGAAGAGGAGTGAGCCTTTAACTCAGTAAGATATGAATATGCAATATAACGATCAATCCAAAGGAACATGGGTAAGAAAATATCATAAGCTTATGCTTACAAGAACAGAAGTGCTCACAATCGAATAGCACTATCAAATCACATGATAGAACTACAGAGTGCATCAGTAGCCTTACTACCTATCACAACAGAGCACATGAGTAGTCCTTGCTACCTTATCGCAAACGAATGATTGGCCAGGCATACGCCCAAAGTTCATGTCCCCTCTAGGTAGAACACTGATAAAACCTTATCAGCTAGGTTCCCAAAGTACTCAATAGATCAATGAATTTACTCTTATTGGGAAGAGCGTTATATCCATATCATGGGTCATATAGTTGAAATCTCACAAGAAAACATATTGGTCACAAGACCATCAACATATAATATAAATTCAGTCAAGTTAATAAATAGGTTTCCTATGAACTTGGTCCAAAGAAAGATGACCAAGTCATTTACAATATATATATGGTAATCACATGGAACAAATTATTATTTGTTTAAGAATATCATTGGAATTTCATTTAACAAGTTAATAATACAATGTCATATAATATATCAATCATATATGTGGACATTAAGAAGGCTTGGACAATTTATTTCAAAGAAGCAATATGCATATGCAATGTTCATACTTACCTCAAAACAATTTATCCTTGTATTTTCCTCAGTTACTTATACAGTCAATAAATCTCCTTTAATTCCTTGAGTTCTCTTTTCCTATGACATTTTCCCAAATGTTCAAAATTAGGATTTCCTCAATTAATAATATATAATATAGTTTTCTATAATTTTAATCATCTTATAGCGTCTATTATTGTTTCCTAACATCAATTTAATTCATCTCTTAAAGAAAATCTGAAGTTTGAAGACATACTTACTATTCACGTCACTATTCATCAAATTTCATAAATTCTAGTATCTTGTATATTAATAAAAATTAATAGTCTTAAATACTTATAATGGAGTCTATATACTCATATATATCTATTCTATCTATCAAAAATTCTTAATATAAAGAGAAAAATAAAGTTTGGAGAAAATAACCTTATTTTCTCCATAACTGAGTTCTTGAAGAATCTGACTTGAAAATGATGATCAAAGCCTTGAATGTGCTAACTTAATAATTTGATGCATAAACTTTGAGTATTAATGCATTAGAAAACAATGGGACAGATTTGAGAGAGATAGGAGAAGAAATGAGAACGAACGAAGAAAAGAGAAGAAGAAGTTATCGTGAAAATATCTACTGCTTCTCCTTTTAAAATAGGCTACTGCCTCTCAGCTTCCCACTTTGCTAAACTCACTTTGCAATTCCACTTCACATATCCCACTTCAGCAATGCCACTTCGTATATCCCACTTCAGCAATCCCACTTCGCCAAAGTCCACTTCGCCAATCTCACCTCGCTAATTTCCACTTCGCCAATGCCACCTCGTCAATGCCACATCGCTAACGCCACTTCGCCAACGCCACTTCGCCAATTCCACTTTGGTAATGCCACTTCGCCAATGCCACTCCGCCAATGCCACTCCGCCAATGCCACTTCGACGATGCCACTTCGCCAACGCCACTTCACCAATGCCACTTCGACAATGCTACTTCGCCAACGTCACTTCGCCAATACCCATTTTGGCGAGCTGGAATTCTGCCTCACCAGCCATCTCGCCATCTCGCACTAAAATTTCTCGGGAGCGAGGTAAAGGAGTCCAAATGTCCTGATTCTTTTTCTCAGTTAACTTAGACACATAGGACTACAATTTCATGCTTACCTCTCCAACTCGATCAACCTCTAACCATTTTTAAAAGAATAACAAACAGATTCATTTTTCCACATTCTCAGAATACACATCAAATTTACTGCAAGAATTAAAGAATTAAACAAACTCTGATCGAGGAAACATATCTCCTCATACACACAGAATTTTTCAAAATAATTCTACAGATTTATAGATAATATATAAATCTACAACTCTTATAATTTACACTTTTCTAATTTATTCCTTTAAAGTCACAAAACTGACTCACAAAATCCTTTCTGCATACTAAAAATTCTGAAATTCTTCAAAACATTAATCTATCCACAACATCTCAATAATCAGAAATAAAAATCAAATATTTATTAACGGGTATTATATTTTTCCCCCCTTAAATAAATTCATCCTCGAATTTAAAGAATTTATCTTAAACTTGAAATAGATAAGGGTACTTGTCTTTCATGCTCTGCTCACTCTCCCAAGTACACTCTTCCATAGCTTGATTTCTCCACAGAACCTTAATTATTGATATATCTTTATTTCTCAGTCTCTTGATCATTCGGTCCACAATGAAAATTGGAACCTCTTCATACGTCAAGTCTTGTTGAAGATTCACTACTGGAACTTGCAGCACATGAGAAGGGTTAGCGACATACTTCCGAAGTATCGATACATGGAATACTGGATGCACACTATCCATGCTAGGTGGCAAAGCTAACTTGTATGAAACCTCTCCAATCTTGCTCATAATTTCAAAGGGTCCAATAAATCGTAGAGACAGCTTGCCTCTCTTGCCAAAATGTAGAACTCTTTTCATTGGTGAGATCTTTAAAAACATTAAATCTCCAATAGAAAATTGAAGGTCTTTTCTCTTTGGATCGACATAGCTCTTTTGGAGACTGAAAGCTGTCTTTAATCTCTCCCGGATCAGCATAATCTTTTCTGATGTATATCTTATCAATTTTGGTTCTTCGGTATAATTTCCTCCTACCTCATCCTAACACAAGGGAGATCTGCATTTCCTGCCATATAATGCTTCGTAAGGAGACATCTGAATTGTGAAATGATAGCTGTTGTTGTAGGAAAATTCTATCAATGGCAAATGAGCATCCCAATTTCCTCCAAAGTCCAGAATGCACATCCTCAGCATGTCTTCTAGAGTTTGGATGGTGGTCTCTGATTTTCCATCTGTTTACGGATGAAATGTTGTGCTGAAATCAAGTTGTGTTCCTAAGCACTCTTGTAGGTTCTGCCAAAACCTCGAGGTGAACTGAATACCTCTATCTGAGATGATCGAAACTGGAACCCCATGCAGTTTGACAATCTCATTGATATAAATTTGTGCATATTGCGAAGCCATATAAGTCATCTTGACTGGCAAGAAATGAGCTGACTTGGTTAATCTATCAACAATAACCCATATTGAATCATGGCCTCTTAAAGTCCTTGGCAATCCAACCATAAAATATATAGTCACTCTCTCCCATTTCCATTCTGGCAACGGCAACTGTTGAAGTAATCCAGAAGGCTTTTGATGTTCAAATTTAACTTGCTGACAGGTTAGACATTTAGTTATATATTCTACGACATCTCTTTTCATTCCACTCCACCAATAAGAACTTTTGATGTCGTGGTACATCACTGTTGCACTTGGATGTACACTATAGCTAGAATGGTGAGCTTCCTTGAGAATCATATTCTTTAATCCATCCACAGCTAGAACACATAATCTATTGCCTAGTCTCAATACACCATCAACTATAGTAAAGCCTCAAGCTCTCTCTATCCCCACATCATTCTTTAGCCTTACCAACTGAGGGTCTTTATCTTGTGCTTCTCTTATATGATCAATGAGAACTGGTTTGACTTGAAAATAGGCTAAAAGCACTCTTGAATCTGACAGATTCAAACTAATTCCCATCTCATGCAATCTTTGCACTTTTCTCACTAGAGATCTTTTACTCACTTGGATATAGGCTAAGCTTCCTAAAGACTTCCTACTTAATGCATCTGCCACTACATTAGCTTTTCCTAAATGGTACAATATTTCACAGTCATAATCCTTAAGCAATTCAACCCATTTTCTCTGCCTAAGGTTAAGATCTTTCTATTGAAATATATATTTCAAGTTGTTATGATCTGTGAAGATTTCACACTTCTCTCCATACAAGTAGTGTCTCCAGATCTTTAATGCAAATACTACCGCAGCCATTTCAAGATCATGCATAGGGTAATTCACCTCATGCTTTCTCAACTGCCTCGAAGCATAGGTTATCACCTTACCATGCTGCATGAGCACACAACCAAGCCATACCCTCGATGCATCACAATACACTGCAAATCCTCCTTTACCAGATGACAAAACTAAGACAGGTGCCGTGGTGAGACAAGTCTTCAACTTGTGAAAACTTCCTTCACAAGCATATGTCTATTGGAATTTCACTTGCTTCTGAGTAAGCTTGGTCAAAGGTGCTGCAATCTTGGAAAAATTTTGCACAAACCTCCTATAATATCCTGCCAAACCTAAGAAACTTCTAACTTCTGAAATATTTGTGGGTTTGGGCTAATTAAGGATTGCATCCACTTTCTTCGGGTCAACTTTAAGTCTTTCCTTACTCAATACATGCCTTAGGAAACAAACACTATCAAGCCAAAACTCACACTTGGAGAACTTGGCAAACAACTCATACTTCCTCAAGATTTGCAATACAATCCGAAGATGTTCTTCATGCTCTTCCTTGCTCCTAGAATACACAAGAATGTCATCAATGAATATAATGACAAACTTGTCCAGAAATGGCCTGAACACCCTATTCATTAAATCTATGAATACGGCTGGTGCATTAGTCAATCCAAATGGCAACACTAAGAACTCATAGTGTCCATATCTAATTCAGAAAGTTGTCTTCGATATATCCTCATTCCGAATTCTCAACTGATGATAACCTGACCTCAAGTCTATATTGGAGAAATGACTTACACCCTGTAACTGATCAAATAAATCATCTATTCTTGGTAAATGATACTTGTTCTTGATGGTAACCTTGTTAAGCTACCTGTAGTTGATACACAATCTCATAGAACCATTCTTCTTCTTCACAAAGAGTACATGTGCTCCCACGACGAACTACTAGGTCTATTGAATCCCTTATCAAGCAAATCTTGCAATTGGATTTTCAATTCTTTCAACTCAATTGGTGCCATACGGTAGGGAGGAATAGAAATCGGACTCGTGCCAGGTAGCAACTTGATACTGAACTCTATCTCTCTATCCAGTGGCAACCCTAGTAATTCTTCAGGAAATACATCCGGAAACTCATTAACTATCGAAATCTGCTCCATGTCTCTCACTTCCTTACAAGTATCCCGGACATAAGCCAAATACCCTTGGAAACCTTTTCTTAACAACCTTCTTGCCCAAATGACAGATATCACATTGTATGGTACTTCGCTTCGTTCCCCTTGAAACTCAAACTCCTCATCCGAAGGTGGCTTGAAGACTAACTTCTTCCCATTATAATCTATAGTAGCATAGTACTTGGACAACCAGTCCATGCCCAAAATTACATCAAATTCCAATACAAACAATTCAATCAAATCTACATCTAATTTCTTGCCACCTATGCTAACCACACATGATGGATAGAAGTTTTGAACTTCAATCTCTTCCTCTAAAGGAGTAGAAACAACCAACACATTTTCAAGCAACTCACAGGGCACATGCAATTTCTTAGCAAAACATGATGACACAAACGAATGCGTAGCTCCTGAATCAAACAACACTCTAGCATTCAAAGCTTGGATCGGGAGAATACCTATAACAACCGTGTTAGATGCCTAGGCCTCGTGCTATGCTAAAGCAAAAACTCTGCCTCTGCCTCTACTCATGGGAATTGACCCTGAAGCCTGACCCACATACTGACCTGACTCTATGCCTGTCTTTACAGTCCTGCCCAAAATGCCTCTGCCTATACTTGGCTGCTGACTAATACTCCTCTCCCTATTCATCTGAACTATGGTCTAAGAAGCTTAAGGTTTATCTCCAAAGGGCGATTGTGGACCGTTCTTGAGCAAACGACCTTGCTGTCCACACCTAAAGCATTCTCATGTCGCATAATGATAAGGTCCACTATGAAATTTACCACATGTAGAACACAAAGGTTTAGGAGTCCTGGAAGGTGCAAAACTAGTTAAACCATGGCTCATCTGAGAAGTAGGTCCAGGAGTAGTCCGACTCTACTGTGGTCTCTCTGAAGGTCCTCTATACCCACTCATAGAAGCTGACTGATGAGCCATTCCTATATTTTTCATCCCACTTTCTTGTTTATAAGAACTGCCTGTTTTAAATTTCTTCTTCTCATCTCTTTCAAATCTAGCTTTCATCTCTCTATTCTCAATTACCCTAGCCCTATCTACCAGCTTAGAGTAAGAATCAAACTCAAGAGCGGTTAGGAGTTTAAATAATAGAGCCACTAATCCTCTGCAAAACCTCTGAATCCATGCTGCTTCTGTAGGCACCAATGCAGGAGCAAATTTTCTTAACTGACAAAACTTCCTGGCATACTCTGAAACACTCATACCAGGGGTCTGAACCAATCTCTCAAACTCTATTGATTTAGCTTCTCTCACACTCTCTAGAAGAAATTCATTCATTACCAGTTCCTTGAATCTCTCCCAAGAAAGATCTTCATTTCCCCGAAGCATACCAGAAATGCTTCTCTTGAACCAATTCTTGGCCTCAGCTTTCATCAAATACCCCATAAATTCTATAGCTCTTCTATCGGGAATCCGTAGAATCTATACTTTCTCTTTAATTTCTTCTAGAAAATCTGTAGGATCCATTTCACCTCTATACTCTGAAGGCTTAAGTTTAAGAAATCTCTCAAATTATACCTCTTCCTTTTGACGTACAGTGGGTGGTGGAACTGCTGGAGGAACAGGGATATATGGAGCCTGCACTGGAGGTACCTGCTGTTTTCTTTGCTCAGTAATGAATTCAGCTATCATTGTCCAGTTCCTTTGTAGCTGTTCCAATTGTTGAGCCATATTAGCCACATCTACTGGTGGCACAAGAGGAACCTCATTTTCTCCATTTCCACCTACAGAACCTTCTTCAGAAGGCAAAACTCGTCTAGGATGACCTCGACCTCATCCTTTACCACGTCACAGAGGTATCTCGATACTGATAAGGGAAATAAAGCAAACTTAGACTCAAAACATAAAATTAGCGCAGGTCTATACCAAAGGAATACACAACATTGACGTGACATGAATCATATACTCCATAGTTACCTTAATCAACACTTATACTAGGGCTCATGCATATCTATCTATCTTCTATCTCAAGGATTATAAACCTATAGCTCGGATACCATCTCTGTCACAACCCAACTCCAGTGGTGCCACGGTCCCAGGGCAAGGGTAGGTTTAAGGCCATCATAAACCCGTAGAACACTCATATCCTGGATCTCATACACAATATATATATATATATATATATATATATATATTCATATTATATATAGTTATCATTACAAATACTCAATTCTATGATTCATGTAATTATAATTCATACATTTGTACTTATCATCATATGATTTCCTCTTGTTCCTTACCAATCAAAAGATACATCCCACATCAATAAGGAACAAGGGTAGCCCAAAATTTAATAGTTCAGACATTAAAATATTATCATCCTCAATATCTAACTACGGAGCTCTAAAGTACACTTTTCATATATACAATACCATAATACAATTCAATGAATATATATATATATATATATATATATATAATAATTACAATGGATGCTTCTTGTAGGAATGAATCAAGAAGCTCTATCTTTTATATTAGCTCCCTCTCGAACTACACTATCACCTGAAATCCACAGAAGAAGAGTGATCCTTCAACTCAGTAAGATATGAACATGCAATATAACGATCAACCAAGGGAAAGGTCAATCTAAAGGAACATGGGTAAGAAAATATCATAAGGTTATGCTTACAAGAACAGAAGTGGTCACAATCGAATAGCACTGTCAAATCACATGATAGAACTAAAGAGTGCATCAGTAGCCTTGCTACCTATCACAACAGAGCGCATGAATTGTCCTTGCTACCTTATCCCAAACGCATGCTTGGCCAGACATATGCCTAGAGTTCATGTCCCCTCTAGGTGGAACACTGATAAAAACCCTATCAGCTAGGTTCCCAAAGTGCTCAATGGACCAATGAATTTACTCTCATTGGGAAGAGCATTCTATCCATATCATGGGTCATATAGTTAAAATCTCACAAGAAAACATAGTGGTCACAAGACCATCAATATATAATATAAATTCAGTCAAGTTAACAAATAGGTTTCATATGAACTTAGTCTAAAGAAAGATGACCAAGTCATTTACAATATATATATGGTAATGACATGGAACAATTATCATTTGTTTAAAAATATCATGAGAATTTCATTTAATAGGTCAATAATAAAATGTCATATAACACGTGAATCATATATGTGGACATTAAGAAGGTTTGGACAATTCATTTCAAAGAAGCAATATGCATATGCAATGTTCATACTTACCTCAAAGCAATTTATCCTTGTATTTTCCTTAGTTACTTGTACAGTCAATAAATCTCCTTTAATTTCTTGAGTTCTCTTTTCCTATGACATTTGCCCAAATGTTCAAAATTAAGGTTTCCTCAATTAACAATACATAATATAATTCTCTATAAGTTTAATCATCTTATAGCCTCTATTATTGTTTCTTAAAATCAATTTAATTCATCTCTTAAAGAAAATCTGAAGTTTGCAGACATACTTACTATTCACGTTACTATTCATCAAATTCCATAAATTCTAGTATCTTGTATATTAATAAAAATTAATAGTCTTAAATACTTATAATAGAGTCTATATACTCATATAGATCTATTCTATCTATCAAAAATTCTTAATCTAAAGAGAAAAATAAAGTTTGGAGAAAATCACCTTATTTTCCCCAAAACTGAGTTCTTGAAGAATCTGACTTGAAAATGATGATCAAAGCCTTGAATGTGCTAACTTAATAATCTAATGCATAAACTTTGAGTATTAATGCATTAGAAAATAATGGGACAGATTTGAGAGAGATAGGAGAAGAAATGAGAACGAACGAAGAAACGAGAAGAAGAAATTATCATGAAAATATCTACTGCTTCTCCTTTTAAAATAGGCTACTGCCTCTCAGCTTCCCACTTCGCTAAACTTACTTAGCAATTCCACTTCGCATATCCTACTTCGGCAATGCCACTTTGCATATCCCACTTCGCCAATCTCACCTCGCCAATTTCCACTTCGCCAATGACACCTCGGCAATGCCACTTCACCAATGCCACTACGCCAATGCCACTTCACCAATGCCACTTCTCCAATGCCACTTCTCCAACGCCACTTTGCCAATGCCCATTTTGGCGAGCTGGAATTCTGCCTCGCCAGCCATCTCGCCATCTCGCACTAAAATTTCTCGCGAGCGAGGTAAAGGAGTCCAAATGTCCTGATTATTTTTCCTAGTTAACTTAGACACATAGGACTACAATTCCATGCTTACCTCTCCAGCTCGATCAACCTCTAACTATTTTCAGAAGAATAACAAACATATTCATTTTTCCACATTTTCAGAATACACATCAAATTTACTGCAAGAATTAAAGAATTAAACAAATTTTGATCGAGGAAACATATCTCCTCACACACACAGTATTTTCCAAAATAATTCTACAAATTTGTAGATAATATATAAATCTACAACTGTTATAGTTTACACTTTTCTAATTTATTCCTTTAAAGTCATAAAACTTACTCACAAAATCCTTCCTGCATACCAAAAATTCTGAATTTTTTTAAAACATTAATCTATCCACAACATCTCAATAATCAAAAATAAAATAAAATAAAAATTAAATATTTATTAACGAATATTACAGAAGATGTTTATGCCAATTCTTATGCCCGGTAATCATCTTTTGCATGACAGTCTTGAGAGTTTTGTTTGCGGACGGTAAGACGAAGACCTGTGATGTTAGATCTTCTTCCTTTTGAACATATTGACTACTTCTTTCTAGAAATACAAGCCATTGTCCGTTATGACCTCGAAAGATAACCCATATCGACATATTACATTGGTTTGAATGAAATGTACTACTTTTTTAACATTCAACACCTGATGGGAGGTTGTTTCCACCCATTTTGTGAAGTAGTCAATGGCGACTAGGATATATTCATGTCTATTTGAGGATTTCAGACTAATATGACCATTGACATTTATTCCTCAAGTTGCAAAAGGCCAGGGAGTTGCAGTCGGATGTAGTGGAATATGAGGTCTTTTCTATAATTTGGCAAAAATCTGATACTTATGGCATATTTGTACATACTTAGCACAGTCTTTATTCACGGTTAGACAAAAGTATCCCAAATTCATGATTTTTCTTACCAAGGAAAAATCATTCATATGCGGTCCCTGCTATCCATATCCCATTCCATGATTTGCTAAGCTTCTTCTTCTGTTGCACATCTGAGGTGAATATTTTTCCATGCCCTTTTGTACAACATATCACTATTCGAGATGAAGTTGCTAGCAAGCTAGCTTAATATTCTGTAGTATGATTTTAACGTCCCTTCTGGATATTGTTAATTTTTTTATGAAGTTGAATATGTCCCATAACCACAGTTTTCCATCAGCTAGCTGAATTTGTATGCAAATAGTATCATACCTTGGTTGTCGTTGTACTTTAATGACTACTGGTAGGATGATC
This sequence comes from Aleurites moluccanus, assembly GCA_948193065.1. Taxonomy (NCBI): domain Eukaryota; kingdom Viridiplantae; phylum Streptophyta; class Magnoliopsida; order Malpighiales; family Euphorbiaceae; genus Aleurites; species Aleurites moluccanus. The sequence continues at coordinate 10,986 of CANXYC013153435.1, forward strand.
TCTGTACCCATCTTATTTATCATGGAAGTTAGAGTTGCCAAAGCATCAACAAATTGATTCTTAGCTCGAGATAGATAATGGAAAGATAATTCATGGAAGTTTTCTACAAGAACATTTACTCGTTGAAAATAAGGCACTAAACATTCTTCTCTTATCTTGCATTTACCAAAAACTTGGGAGACAATCAGATTGGAATCCCCATATACTTCCAGGTAATCCATTCTCATATTGACAGTGCATTTTAACCCGCATATGCATGCTTTATATTCAACTTTGATATTAGTTACTTTCAAAGCAAGTTTAATAGCCATGGGTAAATGATCCCTATATGGTGTAACTAAAATTACACCAGCTTTCAAACCCTTGGTATTAGCTGCGACATCAAAATACATCTTTCATACTTCTGGATCTATTTCCATGATATCTTCATCTAGGAATTCAAGTTCAAAGGAATCATTACTTTGCACAGGAGCTGCAGTTAACTTGTCAGCTATGATGCTTACCTTGATTATTTTCTTAGGACATACTTCATATCAAATGCCGCAAGAACTGCCATCCATTGTGCCATTTTGCTGTCAAGAACTGGCCTCTTTATAAGGAATTTCAAGAGGCTCTTATCAATGATAACATGCATGGTTTATGAACCCAAATAATATTGCAATTTATGACATATCCAAACTAGGGCTAGGCACAATTTTTCAATTTGATTGTATTTGATTTTATGTACAAGCATGCGCTTACTTAGGTAGTAAATGACATTTTCTTTATGGGAATCAGCTGTATTTTGAGCTAGCATTACACCCATAGCTTCTTGAATTATAGATAGATATAAGAGTAAAGGTTTGCCTGGCCTCAGAGGCTGCAAAATAAATGGATTCAACAGATATTCTTTAATCTTCTCGAAGGCTTGATGAAACTCATGATTCCATTGTTTAGGGGCTCATTTTCTCAATAAAATAAAGACAGGGTTACATGTGTCAACTAACTAGGAAATGAAATGACTGATGTACTGCAAGCGTCCTAGAAAACCTCTGATCTCCTTTTCTATTTTCGAAGATGGCATTTCTAAAATTGCCTTTGACTTAGCTGGGTTAATCTCTATTCCCTTCTTACTAACCATGTATCCCAGGAACACTCTAGAAGATACACCAAAGAGACACTTGGCAGGATTTAGCTTCAAATTGTATTGTTTAAGTCCGAGAAAGAATTTTCTTAATGCCTTCTGGTGTCCTTCTACCGTCTTAAACTTTATCACCATATCATCCATAAAAACCTCTACTTCTTTGTGGATCATTTCATGGAAAATAGCAGTTGCCATCATTTGATAGGCTGCCCCTGCGTTTTTTAAGCCAAATGGCATGATCTTATAACAGTAGGTACCCCATTTTGTGACGAAAGCTATCTTTTCTTCATCAGGGGGATCCTGAATCTGATTATAGCTCACATACAAGTCAGTCAATGAGACTACTTTGAAATTTGCTATGTTGATGTGGCAGAAACCTTCTAAGAGTCTATTGATTCTAGATAAATACCATACAAATAGGTATTAAAGTTCGTTGATTCAAATAATACCGAAAATTAGAATACTTTTACACAAAAAGGCTATTTTATTTCAATCAAAAACTTCTCAACCCAAAAGTTTATAAAACTATATATAGGAAATAACTTTTAAAAAATCTTAGAGCTTAATATGGTAATTTAATCATAAAAGGAAACAAATCACCAAATTTACATAAATAAGAAAATAAATCAAAACTAATTTAAATAGAGAAACAAATCAAAACTAATATAATGCCTTAAATAACGCTTAAAAATAAGTTTAATATAAAAAATAATTAAGAAAAATAAAAATACTAAAAATATATAAATATAAATATAAAAAATACCAAATTTTGTTCATCTTCATCAAAAATATTTTATTTTGGTGATGCATTTAAACACTTTGCTTAATTCATGTACGAAATGCAAAAATTTCCAAATCGGCTTGAACGTGACCGAACAAGACAACAAAAACAGCCAAGTCTATCATTAAAGATGATAGGTCACTGCAAATTGAAACAAATACATACGTAAATGATAAATGCATTTCACATAAGTGCAATCAATTCAAAACTAAATGCAATTATTATTTTAAAGACATTCACAAAGTTGATTAAGGATTGGAACAAAGCTCTTTACTTTGATTTGGTCAAAATTAATTTGTTTGGATCAAAATTAGAGGTTAATTAAAGAAGCAAATTTGATTAGAATTATGCATGCATGTAATGTATTATCGATGTAATGGAAATGTCAAAGTTTCTGGATGCTAGGAGTTAAGTTAAGGTAAAATTAAAATACAATCAACGTAAAGTTAACCTAACAATATTAAGTATTTGACTTATAATAAATTAAATTTTACAATTGAAAATGATTTATAGGTTGAGTTATCCTCCTTATCATAAATTACTCATATTTCTTATCATTAATTAATGTGGGATTACCACTCAAAATACAATTATATATTTAACACTCCTCGAGTGTAACTGTATAAGGTGATTGGATTAAGCTACACCATATTAAAACTTCAAATTATCATTATAACTTACTTAAATTTATCATATAATAAATTTTAGAACTTATATAATATTGGGAATATCAACCTTAAAAATTAACTTATTAAGATTGTGAAATTTAATTTTATATTAATCACTTAATATAATTACAATTAATCAATGTAAAAATTTTTCTCAAATAATATTTTTAACAAATTAGAGAAGATTGTGGTTCATTGCAGTAGCGCGGACGACAGAGTTCTAAGTTTAGTCTAACATATTAAATCAAAATCAAAATCTATTTGAGAAAGCATAATCAAAATCGTGCTCATAAATTCAAAAAGATTGAAACAAGTTTTACCTAAAGGATGAGGAGGAGGATGAAGCTATGTGTTGAGAATACGAGGTTGAATTTGAGAAACAAAGAGGCAACGAATTTGACGAGACACAGAGCACCGGTGAAAATCGCACAGACAACTTCTAATTCATCGAGAGGGATAGAAAATTTTTTTGTATAATTTTTGAATTTATGAGCTAAAATGCTGTTTAGTAAGAGGGAAAAATTTAAGAATAGGAAGAGAAGAGAGAGAGAGGGAAGATAAAATGATTTCATATTATAGTTTTTCGTTTAGTTTAGTTTTGAAAGATTATTATGTAAGGCAATTTGAAATGCAGTTAACAAGGACTAGCTATGGTGCCGAAGCAATCACTAAATTTGCTTTTTGTAGCAGAATCGTCTCCAATGAATATTAACCTTCGGATGACACCAGATTTAAATCTATTAAGCTGATGCAAAAAGGTTACAAAAATTTAAAATTTTTGTATTTGGGAATTTGGGAAACGGAGAGGAGAGAAGAAGCCGACGCCATGTTTTGGCCAACCATCCGACATCTTACAACGTTGTTCTCACCTTCATCAAGCCACAAGGACAAGCTCCGCCACCAATATCGGTGGTTGGAAAATTGCTTGGTAACTAAGTTTTCTTTATTTTTAGTGATTTACTATTCTCTGTCTCATTTTTAATATATTTAACTGACTCTATTTCTATATCTCGAAAGCCATTGGACTTGCGTATTCCTTGAATGAGTTGCTTCAATTTTAGAGTGAATTGTAACTTCGTCTCTATATGTAATCCTGAGTAATTTAAAGTTAATTTGTTACTGTATTGCTAGTATTTTAGGTTTCTCATAACATAATTTAGAAACTCTTATCAAATAAGTTTTGGATTGATTTTCGGTTGGCTGATCTCAATAATTTGGAAGAGGATGCCATTTATAAGTGATGAGTCCATTCTCCAAATTAAAAATATTGCTTCTTGTGCTCTTCCCTTGACAACTAAGTGTTCATTTGTTGTATTGAGGCAAGTGATTTTTGTTTACTTTCCACCAAGATTTTGGTAATTGGACCGACTCGGTCAGCTCAACTGAAAAAAATCGAGAATTGATCCTTAGACCGATCCACTTTTAAGGAAAAAAAGGTTCCCAAGAACCCATCTTAAAATCAGAAATCTGGCTAGATAACTAGTGACCCGATTAACCCAAATTGGATTACCCGTGTTTAATGGGTCATAATTTATATATTTCTTTTGCTTTTGTCCATTAAAAATGGTGTCCTTTTGAATGGCATAAAACAACAAATCCCCTTCATTTTATATCAGTGTCAATTGTTTACCAAAAGCTTCACCTAAATCTTCTCCATCTCCTTACCACCGTTGCTCAGCTCCTTCATAGATCCTCTGCTTCAAAGCTCGTCTGCTTGCTGCTTCTTTGGTCGATCGGTCCTATGCTTGTCGAAGGTCTTGTATCAATTGTTTCCTCTCTTTTTTTTTTTCATTATATTTGCTAATGTTTTACTTCGTTGAAGGTCCTCTGCTCATTTTTTTATTGTAATTAGTTTTTTTGAAATAATGAGTTAAAGGAGAATGAGATATATAATAAACTTTTATTTGTTCTTGTTTTATGTGATTATACAATATTTTTGGTTCAATTCCAATTCGATCTCAGTTAAATATCTGATCGTGACCCTCTGCCTTCACAAATTGTAAGACCATTCCTGGTCTGAAAACATGCTTTCCACACAATCTCCTTTTCCCCTTCGACCCTTTTGCTAATGCCAAATATTTTTATAATATTTGTTGTTGATGGATGTAATTATATATTTTTTCAATTAAATTTAGGTTGATATTGTTTTCTTCAAAGTCTATCATCAAAAGTGGGGTGGGTGGTGTGACCTCCATTTATTTGCTATGGAGACTGATAGTTAAGCTTAGGAGGACATGTCCATCTTACTTTTACTTCCTCCTTCTAGTCTTTTTATTCTTCTCCTTTTTATAGTAAATAGGAACCCTTTATTTTGTAGTTAATTAATTGAAAAAAAAAAAAGCCAAAATCACAAAAGAAAAGGAAGTCACCCGAAGATGTCGACTTGATTGGTAATGCCAGTGATGTGGAGATGGATGTCCCCTCAGATATGGAAGAAGATTTTGATGGCATTGCTGATGATGATAACAGTAATGGTGATGTTGAAGATGTTGACATCGGGGATGTAGATGATGGTAGTGACGAAGAGGATGGATTTGATAACAGGAAAGGAAAATCGAAAGATTGGTGCATTTGCAAGTCTTGAGCATTTGTTAAATGAAAGTCCCAAAAAAGAGAAACCTAAGAAAAAGAAAAAGCTGAAATCACGAAAGAAAAGGAAGTCACCCGAGTGAGTTCCGAAATCACGATATCATAAAAATCAGGTTAGGACAATCTCTTCCCTAGTTTTATGGGAATTAAGCATTCAACGAGTTGTTCTTAGTAGTTGTGTTTGCACAATGAAGAGGTTTTAGTAAGCTATTAAGACACTGAATTGATGGTTAATGCAGTGAAATTTTACATGAGTAACTGCAGGTCAATAGAGAGAGAACATGATGTGTCTTAATTTATACAAGAACATTTTTTTGTGCGAGTACATTTGAAATTTCTGGTTTTCTGTGGCGAAGCCATGATTTTTTATAGCTGGGACCAACATTAACTTAATTGCAATAATTATAATAATATTCTTCTCCTTCAACTAGCAGCTTTCTTTTGGCTAGTGAAACTTGTTTAACAAAAGCTGTTCGTATACTTTAAGTATGGATTGCTTGAGCTGATAAATAACTAGCAAAATTCTCTGCCCTATTCTTCTCTTCATTTTTACCAGAAAAAACTTCCTTTGTTCCTGAGCTTGAAACTTCATGACAGGCACAATTGCAAGCACCTTAGGAACCGTTTTGATCCTCTACAACCTCCACTGTTTTCTTCACATCCAATATTAGGGGTAGAAACAAAACCGATTGAATTGGTCAAATCGAATCAAACAGAAAACGATGATTTTATAATTTATTTAGTTTTATTTGGTTTGAAAAATAAAGTAAACTGAAAATTCGGTTTGGTTTGTGGTTTGAGTATTTTTTCTTCAATTTCAAAACAAATCAAACCAAAATTATATATATATATATATATATATATATATATATATATATATATATATATATGATTTTATTTTATATACAACCATATTTTTTTAATCTAATATTAATTTAAAATTTTTTTAAAAAATAATTATCAATGAAAATTAACTAAAAGTAAATAAAAAAGAGTAATTCTTGAGAAAAATATAAATTTTTGGTGTATTAATTAATGGAATAAATAAGTTTTGAGTTGTACAATATTGAATTATTTTTAAATTTTTTTATTATCGATATTTTATTAATATTTTTTTTAATTTATAATAAAATAATGATGATATATAAAAAATTATTTTTAATTTAAAACTGATAAATCGAAAATATTTAAATTAAAATAAATCAAATTAAAATTAATAATTTAATTATAATAATAATTTAATTTAACTTAAAAAATTTTTATATAAAAATATTAATTTAATTTAATAACAAGTTTTTAAACTGATCCCACGTCAATCCAATATGCAACTGAAGTCTATAAAACAGAAGTGCATTCAATAGAACTTAATTCGGCTACGAATTTTATAAGCCATGCCTGAAAAATTAAACATTATTCAACAAAAGAAATCTCCAAACTAGGTCGTCAACTCGATAGTCGAGCATCCCGAAATTTGGTGATCAAGTAGCTCATATTTATCATGATCATACAGTAGGCGAAGTCACAATATCTTCTATCAAATCATAATATCAAAGCTACTTTTACATGTCTTGAAAGACATTATTATAATCTAACAAACTAAACTGGGATCACTTTAATGAAGTGAAACAAAGGTTGCGTACCTCTGCACTCTTCTAAAGATACGGAGTTGATCCTTGGAAGGGACAAAATCACTTGTCTTCAAGCGAATAGCATAAGATGGGCAGCATGTCCTTTCCATCTCAGGTTTGTAGAGGAAAGAGCCGGATCTTCTCAATCCCCAGTCAAGAAGATCTAGCAAAGGAGCATCAGTTCAAAAGGGACTAATCAAAGTTCTTACATACCTTGATAATCATCAACTGTAATGCTGTGTGCCCCCGAGATATATATATATATATTTCAAAATATGGTCGCTGGTCAGTACGCAGCACCGCCATTGTTTTCTGTTATCTTGTCTTGTTATATATAGGGTTCCAATCTTTCCTTGGCTAAGTGTTATTATATTGGCCTTTAGACCATTAAGCAATTCAATTATGTAAAGAAGTTCAGATATTAATTGTACAACCTTAAAATGTTTGAATATTATTTATTGGCAGACACATTACCGTCTCTCTTTTTATTTTTTATTTTGGAAGGATAATGTGAAAATTAATACTTTATGGAAAGCCCTCTATTTGCCTCTATTATATACTGTCCCCTTTTTTAAAATTACATTAGAAATATGATAATTCTAAATGCAGAGATTTTGAATTTTATATTAGATTGATGTTCTATAATTTTTCACATGAAACATAAATTCAAATTCACCTAGAATCTTCTACTTAACCAAAGTATCTGATGTTTGCTAGTGCTTGCAAGCGGCAAGATTCACTCCTCTTGGTATGATATTTGCGGCAGCTTGATCTTATGCAAATTATGCATATCTAAACATAATCTATCAATAATTGCATATGCAATGATAAACCCAAATTTGAATCCTCTTCCCAATTGGCTAAAAATAAAAAAGATATTGTGCAAATTGAATTCAGTGATTGTTCATCTCTTCTGTACATCAGACAAAAAATAATAATAAAACAAGTGTTTACGTCACTAAAAACAATGATTATGGTAATTCTGATTTCTGCATTTATATGATCTCAGTTCTTTACCAAAACATCTAAACTTTGTTAATTAATTGGGGGTTTAATTCCCAAAATGTGCCCAAAAAAGGACTTGTTAATTAATTCATAATGCAAACTCAACCAAAAGCTTGAGCCAAAACTGAAGTAACCTACAATTCTTTTGAACCTTCAAACAGTTGATTGGGCATTGTGGGGGAAAAATAATATCCAATTTAAACCAGTCGCTATAATGTTGTTAGTACTTGGCATCAATCGTCTTTCGCCACTAGTGATTCAACTTTCTGCAACCAATTCACATATTGACCTTGCTCCTTTTCTTGTAGATATAGGAGGATGAAATTAGTAAAGCTTTCACTAACTCCCTTGGCTACTAGGTATTCCTTGAGTGCATCTTGTAAACGAGGTTCCAGATCGCTGCGGATAGACAGGAGAGAAATTATACTCTAATAATCTTGATAACGAACCCAATCAACAAAGATAAATGTAAGAGAAAAGATTATGTGATAATAAATTATGTATCCCTTGAGCTAGTAGAGAAGAACAAGTAAAGTTTGATTATCACAGTAATACCTGAATGATATAATTACAAGAAGGAATTTCTAGTATCTAAACTGAGAAAGTCTGTAAATAGCAGCTGGATTCCAAACTACATGCTAGGGTCAGAGCAGGAGATTTCATAGCCAAAATGAAATCAACTAATGTCTTGCATACAAATGGACCTCTACTGTTACTTCTAGGATTCTGGTTAATTTGGTATCAAAGTGCAATTAAAATGGGTGGACAAATATGGCTCACAATATTTATCTGAATGAGTTCAAAAGCATATAAAGATGGTTAAATGTTATAGTTGATAGAATTGATTGACAGATAATACTTAATTCAAATACACTACAAAATGAAGTATCACCAAGGATAATACTGAAATCGCAATATTCAATTTACTAAACATGTAATGAAGTTGACACTTCATCTAATCTCATAAGATACAATATGGCCTCAAAATAGATGCAAGAAAACTTCCCATAAGAGATAACCTCCCAGATAAACTCTACCAGCTATTATATTTCTCTGTTCACATCCAGAAAAGCACAATTGTCTTATCCCTCAAGATTCAGACAATATTAACATTTCCATGTTTTGCTCTTTTTTATGTTCCTGAGAAAACAGCAAAACTAGTAGATTACATTTTGAACAGAACATGCCGAGTTATCTAGAAAATTTCATCTCAGAACCAGAGGATGAGGAATAAGGAGAGCTGCCTATCCACCTTTCTTTCTGAGAAAGAATGATACAAGTAAAACCAACTACAGTTAACCTAGGGACAAAAATAGGTTCCAGCAAAAGCTACCTAAAAAAAATTAGGGTTCACCTTAAAGCTAATAATGGGCAACAAAAATATCTCATCATTCAGATTTGCAAACGGATATGTTAATATATCCTTGAACTAGTTCACTCGACACTGCAACTGAACTAATTTTACGGTAATTTGCTGTGCCCTAATAATTTTCTGATTAACCCATCCCCAGAGAGAGAGAGAAAAGAAAGAGAGTTTTTTTGTGTATTTATTCAATATTTTTTGTATTAATATGTTTGTTGCATGGTTACTTTTCATTGGGTATGAGTAAGAATTTTCCATTTCTCTATTGCTAGTCACCACCACTACTCAAACTATGAATATCTATTCTAGTCTCTATAGCCTACAAATTTATTAGTACTCATCCTTGAAGGCTGAAATTGAAATGCATAGGAATTAAATTTTCATTTTTTTTCTGCATAGAGAGATAGAGAGACGTAGCAGCCTTGTCTATGGACCAGAATTTGCTTTTGGGTCCCTTCTTTAAAAAAAAAATAACTAAAATTAGAGGTGCTTCCAATTTCTTTTAGCTTCAATAGATATAAATGAGAGAAACAAAGGAGAAAAAAGAAAATAGCATTAATATGCTTGTACCCTCCAAGATAAAGAAAAATCCATGTTACCCATCAAAAATAATACAACTAATAACCAATATAACAGGGACAACTATATAAAATTCCAAAAATTAGTAACGACTTTCTATCAACATGCATAAAAATGTTAGAGGAAGTCTCTAACTTCTCCACAGAAAATTACAGTAAAATTATATGCTATGCACATATAAGAAACTCCAGTTTTTAATCTAGGATCTGTCCATAGTGAGCAAAGAAAACACAGAACGTGGGAAAATAAATTTACCTGAACAAGGGGCCTTTATAGGCAGAGGGTCCAGGGCAGGTTGTTGATTTGAGATGATAGGCATTATGGATATCAAACTGAGTCCCATTTTTACCATTCTCAGAAACTCCACAATCAAATTGCAACATAGAGTTCAAGCCAGGCTTTTTCACAAACACCTTCATCAAAAGTTCAGTCGAGCAATTTGGATGCAGCAAAGCAGAAACAGCAATCTCCTCACCGGATTCAAATTTTCTCCGCAAAACAACATCTTGGGAATGTGATGAATCCCAGTCTACCACAAAATCTCCCAAAGACCCACTTCGATTCTTCTACATTCATGCCAATAAATGTACAAAATAAGAACTAATTCCAATTCTTTTCCGGTTTCTTGAACTCATGAGCTTTATATATATAAATGGGGTCTCTGCGTTTTGCCTTTAACACAAAACCCAATATAATAATTGCTTGTAATCCCACAAAAAAATTTCCTTTTCTGTATTATACATAATGAATATAATCATGACAATATTAAATAAAAAAGGAAAGAAAGAGACCTGAGAGGGTGGAGAAGAGAGTTCATGCTTGATTTCGGATTGCAAGACTTTGATCAAATCCAGATCTTCAAGTGCCTTACAACCCTTGAGCAAGATTTGGGTAGCTCGATACATAGGGGTAGTCTAGCTCAGTTTATGGTCTCCCCTCTCCAGAAGCAACCTTTTTCTTGTTCTTCGACTGGAGCGTGGAGTCTATTGTATCTATAGATGGGCCTCACATCATAATTGGCATGAGATGGGCCTCATGCTAATCTTAGGCCTTGAGGTATAATTGATTTGATTTATTACTCGAAATGTCTTGAGTTCTTTTTTAAAATTTGAATATATAAAAATTATCAATAATAATAAAATAAGATAAATTGGGCAATTAATTTATTTAATGGTGATTAGATGATCCATCAAATTGTTGCAGTGGGTACATAAGCACCAGATCCATTCTCTCTCAGTATTTCTCTTTCGCCCCCTCTCTTCTAGTATAGTCAAAAGAAGACTTAACACAAGTATCATATATAATATTTCGCATAAATTAATAATATCTGTTATATAATAAGTTTTTTAATTTTAATTTGAGTTAATAAATTAAATTAATAATTTTAATAAATTAATAAAATAATATTTTTTTTAAAAATTCATACATAATTACATAATCTCATTTATGTTATAAATTAATAATTTAATAATATTGAATATATAATAAACTATGAGACTTTATTAAAATATGAGTCTGTTATTATTTTTTTTCTTAAAATTTAAATTTAGTTGGATTTTATTTCTAATTTTTTTTATTGTATTTAGAAATTTTAGAATTAAACTCTCGAATTGCAATAAAAAATTATGAAGTATTGTTGATGTTTTAAGTGTGTTTTCATCTCTAATTTCACTTGATTATATTTAATATTATAAACTAACATTCAAGTGAAATCTGTCATAAATCTATTATTGTAATTTTTTTTTAGTGTATGTGAGATGTTCTTTACTATACTCACATAATATACTTTACACATATCTTCTGTCATGATTGATTTTTAAACACCTTTTATATAAAAAGTCATTGTAATTTTGAAATATATAAGAAATCTTGTGAAGTAATTTATATAAAAATTATTTAAATTTAAATAATGATACTCACATTTTTTTTCTCTTCATTTAATTCATATTTAATTTACACATATTTTTTTGTTCAATTTATTTAATTCATATTCAATTTATAGCATATTTTTTTTATTCCATTTTAATTAATTCATATTCAATTTATCATATATTTTTTTTCAATTTATTTAACTCATATTGAATAGATTACAAAAATAATAAAATACAATAATTTTTTAGTTAATTAAATATTATTTATTGAATTATAAATACTCTCTTTAAATTAATAAATTATTAATTTATCGATTAATTAATACCTTTTTTAATTAATAAAATTTACTATTTCCAACATTTATAGAGATTTTACTGTACCTAAATCTACTTGGAATTTAACTATTATTCCAAATAGTTCTCAAAATAACCATAATCCTAATAGCAAGTATAACCCTAACTCAAGGGATCAATGAAGTAGGAAATGACTTGGAGAAGGAAATTGCTTTCATAGCTACTTCTTAAAGGTAACAATGTTACTTGGGGTGGAAACATAAAATAATAAAAGAAAGACACAATTGTATTATGTGAAAAAATAATTTTTTCCAAATTTGTTATTTTTTTATTTGCTAAGAATTGATTTGGATATTACATTGGACTATGAATATCTTAATTTACTGAATAAAATTTATAAACTAATTACGGTACTTAACAGATTAAATATTAAACTCTATTAAATTATCTAGTCAAATCTCAACTTAATTATATGTTAGTTTACAAGCCTACAATAAATCCAGTAACATTAAAAATAGTTATTTAGTTGTTTTAATTTTTTTTCAACTCTCACAGCTAAATCACGAACTCATTTAATTAATTTAGAAACGATATAAAAATAGTTTGAAAAAAGATAATGCAAAATGATACTTAAAAAGTGAGTTTTTTTTTTTTTTTTTTTTTTTTTTTTTTTTTTTTAATTATATAATAAAAAAAAAATTTTATTTTATATTTAAAAGGAAAAAAAAAAAAAAAAAAAAAAAAATTTTTTTTTTTTTT
>CANXYC013155218.1:0-19946 GCA_948193065.1 Aleurites moluccanus
AAATCATGGTTCATATTTAGAACATAGAATGCCCACAAGGAATGGCATTATCAAATCTCATCTGGTAGAACTGATCACATATCATAACATACGTATTGGTAGCCTTGCTACCTCAACGTGCACACATGCTTGGCCAGGCATGTGCCTAGAGCTCTTGGCCCCCTCTAGGTGGAACACTGATAAAAATCCTATCGGCTGGGCTCCCAAAGTGCACAATGGACCAATGAATTTACTCTCATTGGGAAGAGCGTTTTATCTATGGGTCATGGGGTTTCAATCTCATAGGAAACATATTAGTCGCAAGACCATCATCATATAACATCATTCAAATCGGGTTCACAAGCAAGAAACATATAGACTTGATCCAAGAAGGTTGATCAAGCCATTCACATTATACAAGTATATAATATAGACAATAGGATAATCAAATATAAGAATACTTGGTCATTTTAATTTCAAGGAACAATAATCAAATAGGATGTTCATACTTACCTCTTACACAAATTTCTCTTAAATTCTTCCTTAGAATTCTGCTCAATTAATTCCTCAATCAATTTCGAATTTCTCCTCCTAAGAAATTCCCCAAATATACAAAATTAGGGTTTCTCCAAACCAATAATATTCCACATGATTTCCTATTAATTTATTTATCTTAGAATCTCTATTCTTAATTTCCAACAACAATTTCATTTATTTTTCAAAAAAAATCTGCATTAAATTTATATTAAATTTTCAGAGTTACTGTTCATGGCAGTCTCAACCTCCAGATTTCTCCTACATTAATTGCCATTAATAGTTTCAGATCACTAGCAATAAATTCTGTATACCCAGAATTAATTATCCTAACCCATAGACTTAAATAACTTCAAAGAAAATAGCTTAGGAAGAAAAATTTACCTTATTTCCTTCAAACTGAAATTCTGAGGTTACTGCTCAAATCTTGATGATTTTGCCTTAATACTGAATAATCTAGAGTTCTATTGCATTAATTTAAGTATTAATGCCTTAGACAAGAAATGGAAATATTATGAGAAAAGACTGAAATTAAACGAAGGAAGAAAGAAAGAAAATCGTGGAACGCTACTGGGGTTCACTGGGTTTAAATAAGCACTGCCCTAGAAACACGCCAACCCGCTCACCATTCTGCCTCGGCAAAGCTCCCTCGCCTAAGCCAGCTAGCCAATCCCACTTCGCATTCCCTGCTTGCACTTGCCAACTTGCCAATCTTGATCTGGCAATGCTACCTCGCATATTCCAGTTCGCATATGCTACCTCGCGTATGTTGCCTCTCCAGACTCTCCTCGTAACTCTTCCTTGCATATGCCACCTTGGAAATGCTTTTTCTCCTCCTCGCCTCTTCGCTTCTTCGGGAACTGCCACTTCGCACATTCTCTCTTCGCATAATGCCACTTCGCCTTATCCTCCTCACCAAAGCTCTACGCCTTTCCTCTTCTCCAAAGCTCTTCGCCTTTCTTCTTCGCCAAATCCTCTTCGCCAAGGCACTTCGCCTTTCTTCTTCGCCGAATCCTCTTTGCCAAGGCTCTTCGCCTTTCCTCTTCGCCAAAGCTCTTCGCCAATTGCCACTTCGGCAAACTCACTTTGCCACTCTGCCACTTCGCATTTCCATTCCGTAAAATGCCTCCTCGCATTATGCTGACTCGCCATAACAAATTCTTCTAAGTTAAATTCCTGCCTGAATATCTCACACTTAGCCAGCTTGTAAATGAGCTACAATTATCTAAACTTACTAATTCTTTTTGTCACTTAAAATCAATAGGCAGGAGCACAACATATCAAAATTTCAAATCAAAAGAACCAACACACAGACCATGGTGACTCTCCAAAAGTCACCCAGACTTGCTGCCTTAGAATCTAACCGAATAATCCTGATACAAATCACTCTCCATTGAGATATACTTATCCAAAAATTTTGAAATTTTACAGTTATCATCTCAACATACAAAGAAACATTTTTCATGTTCATAACTTCAGTTAATTCTACTTCAGACATTCCCAGTAATTCCAAACAGACACTGCATCCCTGCAGAAACTCTCAACCAGGCCAGTCTTGCTCAAATAGGCACAACTCATCACATACACAGAATTTTGCCAAACCATTTTACAGAATTATAGCTAAGATATAAATTAACAACTTTAATGTTTTACACTTTACCAAATTATATCTTTAAGAATATGAAATTATTATCACAAAATCCTGCGGCATCAATAATAAAAAATTCATGAAATTCTCAACATTCTCATTTAAAATTAATAAATTCTCCAAACATACAAAATCAACAAAAACACTGTAAAAAAAATGGTAGATATTACAGTCATTAACTTAAGCATTAGAGGGCCTGCGTTTAGCTGAAGGTTTTGCCCCTAATGCTCTTTTCCTTTCCCATTATTTTCTCGTGTAGGCGCATGTTCCAAAGATAGAGTAATCCAACTTTCAAGCCCTTAGGTCGAACACCTCTAACACATTCCTTATGATGGGTAGAATATAATTCGAGAATCCCTAGGGAAAATTCACATCATAGAATAACATTATCTATGGGAATGACAAATCACGAATTTGCAACTCAATTGAAATAGGTTGAGTTGGTAAGAAGAACAAGGGAACATAGAATTCTTCCAAGGGATGAGCTCTTTAGAATAAGGTCCAAAGAGATAAAGAAGCCACCAAAAGCTCTTCTCTTTTTGACTCTAAGAAGCACTACCCCTCAAATCATGCACATGCAAGTGTTATAAGCAGAATCTCTATCATACACTATCTTAGACATTAAAAAGCAAACTAGTGTTTGAGTAGTAATTCCAAAGCATGAAGCCTAACACCGAAGCCTCATCGTGCAGAGAGAACAGGAGGGAGAATCTTAAGGACAGAGGTAAAGAACCCATGTCAGAACCAGAGTTGAAGACCTTCGAGAAGAATCTAGAAAAAGGAAACTCCATAGGTCATGAGCAAGCCCTTAATTCTTCGAGTATAGGAGCCAAAAACTAGATAATCCCACAATTGATCATTAGAAATGATTTTGAAAACTAAGAAAGCACCATGCGACTTCCGAAGACGAGACTATGGATAAAGCTTTCAAAGTACTTCATTGTAAACATGTACAAAGAAATTAATAGAAAAAATATTTCTCCCAACAAGTTTGGCGAAATTATGTTTGCGAGGAGTAAAATGAACTCTAGGCAAAAGTACGCAAAGCTCTAAGACCTCTATATGAGGCGCAATAAGACTTAGTGAACTTTAGGTGAAAGAAAGGTGAGGTGTAAAGACCTCTATCTAAGGCACAATAAGACCTAATAAAGTCTAAAAGAAAGTTCGCAAGGCATTAAGAACTCCATATGAGGCATAATAATATCTAGTGAACTCTAAATGAAAAACAGTAAGGCACAATAAGACCTAGTGAATCTAGGCAGAAATCCGCGAGGCAAATTAAGTCCTCTCACAGGGCGAGGTAAGACCTACATGTGAGGCTCTATAAGACCTTTCGAAAGGAAAATAAAGACCTATAATGAGGCAGTTAAGTACTCTAATAAGTAGAGATAGGGCCTTTATGTGATGCTCTATAAGACCTTTCATAAGCAAACAAAGACCACCTTGGGATGCACCCAAAAACCTCTAACAGTTAAGTCCTCTCACAAAATGGGATAAGACCTCAATATGAGGCTTCATAAGACTTTTTACGAGCTAAAAAAGACCTCTAATGAGGTAATTTTGTAAGACCTTTTATGAAGCAAACAAAGACCTCCATAAAAGGCACCCAATGACCTCTAACGAGGTAGTTAAATCCTCTTATAAGGCAAGGCATAGAGGTACCATAAGACCTTTCATCAGGCAAACAAAGACCTCTATAAGTGGCAACTAGAGACCTCTACTGAGGCAATTAAGTCCTCTCATTTATGATATAAGACTTCCACACAAAGCTCCATATATAAAACCTTTCATGAGGCAAATATAAACCCCTGTGTGAGGCACCTAAAGACCTTTAATGAGGTAATTTAAGTCCTCTTATAAAATGAGATAAAACCTCTCGCAAAGATCTATAAGACCTTTAATGAGGCAAATAAAGACCTCCACAGGAGGTATATAGAAACCTTTAACGAAGTAGTTAAGTCCTCTCATAAGGCGAGAAAAAATCATCCACACAAGGCTTTATAAGACCTTTTATAAGGCACAAAGACCTCTTGTCAATGACCTCCAATAAGACCTATTCAAGAGGAAATTCCAAATACAATTCTCATATGCTAATTAATACCTAATTACAATGCAACCTATGACCTCTTTGATAGGTAAATTTGATTTTCCACATTTAAGACCTCTTAGAAAAGTAGTGTTATAAGACCTCTATGAGGGGCAATATTAAATGTTATAAAATAAACTAACTCATTATGATGCAGAAAATAAAGACATAGATGAATGAGACTAAACAATAAGACCTATAAAGGCATATGCAAAACAATTGGCGCAATAAAAAACCCTAATGAATGAGGCATCAATCAATAATACTTCAAAGGTCACATGTAAGTCAGATAACACAATCAAAGACCCAAATAAAAAAAGATAAAATCTCTTACCTTTGGAAAGCGAGCAGTAATACCTGAAGGGGCACAATTAAGGCAAGTCAAACATAGTTAGAAAGCAAGTCAGTTCAAAGTAAGGTTGGCAAATCTGTCAAGTCAAAAAAAGATACAAGTATATGAAGTTGATTAGTCAGAGAACAAAACACTTGTAAAGTACAAAGAGGCCAAAATCTTATTAAATTTGTTTATATTACACAATTTGTTCAAATTACAAGCAAAACATAGTAGGGACTACATAAGAAAGTCCCATTCTGAAGAATCCTCTAAGTTGTCGAGGACTTCTAATATCACAAGACCTTTATAAAAGAGAGCCACCAAGGAGCTCGGTTTAGCAAAGGTAGATATCGGTGCATCAATTCTTTAATGTGCTCCATGGACAATGCACTTACATAGACAATTGGATAGACACACACCATTTTTCTCAAAATGAAACATTCTTCTACCCATCATAACCAACATACAATATGAGAGTAGGATTAGATAGAACCAATTTCATTAAGAGAATTCAAAGAGAAAACCAATGTCAATAATACAAGACACAATTTGAGTGAACTCATGACAAATTCATAACTTAAAGACCATGGGAAGCCAGGCACATTCTGGTGGTTCCAAAACAAACCCACACAAACTACACCAAAGGCTTATCCTCTAAAGTTAAAGAGATCGTCCACATCTAGACATCTATCAACCTATAATCAGGGTCCCAAGAAAACTTTATCTTGAACCCAAAAAGGGCTACAAAGATTCGGTGGGCTAGTCAAATAGGCCATACAAGTCCTTAAAAGACAATATTATTGATTAATTATTATAGGCCAAAAAGGTCTATGAATGCAGAAAATTGAGGTAACAAAGAAAGTGAGACAGACAAAAAAGTTAAAAGGAGATAGACAAATAACTTAAGACGTTTTATTTGGATATTTATATAAGATCTAGCTAGTGCCTTAAGAAAACTTAAAGTCTATCTTTTTAGTTTTTTGAAACCTTAATTGCGTCTTTCAAGACCCTAATAACTACCCTTAAAGTTTCAGGTTAACTTTCACGGTCTCCAATAATGTCCATATTTTTCTGAGAAAAGTAGCACACATTTAAACGAAGTAGTTAATGGGTCCATCCCTTAAGCTTTATAGATAGCAAAGACTCAGTGATTCGCAAACCAACTTTATGAGGAACTCTAACATATCATACTCATATTATTATGAACTCAGTCTTTCATGCCAACGGAGTAGGTGGGACTATGATAAGGAATAAATTTGGCTACACTAACTGGCAAATTGAAACAAAGCCTAAGATAGGATAGCGCTACAGATAGTAGGCCTCATACATCTAAAAATCACTAGGCCCAAGCTGCCACTAGCTAATCGACCCAAGGCATTATCTAAAAGGCCCATGAGTGCCTCAATAATAAGTACCTTGCTTAAAATTAACTCGCCTCAACAACATCTTTCTGCGCCATTAGGCAACCTTGCTTTACACAATGAGAGTTTGCCTTGACACCTCCATCAGTCTTCTCCCATATGTATAGGCAAGATATCTTTGGAACCTCTAAAAAATGGGATTCGAGTCATATTAGTACAAGACTCCAAGGCTGACATTCAAACCTAAAGAAGCGTCATCTTCTACAATGTGCCGTGACACAAACCCATCAATTAGAAGTGACTACATAGTCCACTCACTATAATTCCCCAGATGGAAATTCAACTTAAATGAGAGATAAGAAGAAAAAAAACATGATTCACATTCAAATATCACCAAAATTTTACTCTAAATTTAGAATCATTAACTTAAGCATTAGAAGGTTTGTACTAGGTCGAAGGCTTGGCCCTCTGATGCTTTTTTTCTTTTCTCTTTCTCTTCTCTTTTAGGTGCATAACCTAAAAAAACAACAATCTAACTTCCAATCATTTAAGTCCAGTACCTCCAAATCAAAATATTTTTTTTATCATATACCATTTGTAGGTTTATACAAAGCAACCATTTTGCAAGTTTTCATTTCTTAGCATATGTAAACAACGTTGTAAACAAAGCAAGTTTTCCTTAGGATATGTAAACAAAGTACTAACATATAGACAAATACATGAATGATTGCTAACTTATTTTAGTTGCAATTGATGAATGGTCAATATTAATTATGGAATCCTTAAAATAAACTATTTCTACCTTCTTCTTTTTTTAGTATGATTGCATAATATTTAAATTTATTAGACCTGACTAAACTAGATTCGAGTTGGGAGGGATCTACGAGAGGGTAAAACTCTTCCAATATCTATTTTCTTCATTTACTAAATTCAAATTCAAAACTTTACTAAAGGAAATAAACTTCTTACCACTTGAATAAGCTTCTTCTTCTTCTTTTTATTATTATTATATGTCCTTTTTTTCCTTTTGTTTATTTATTAATTAAGCCTTATACTATTGGTAGGTAACACTTCAATATTATTATATTAATTATGGATTCCCAATCAATAGCAAGTGGAGGACTTTAATTAGAGTTTATTTGGATGCGAAGCTAACAATTAGCTATTATAGTTGATGGCTACAAATTTTTTCAACGTATTTTATACTAGAATTTTTTTTATCATTCAATGATATTAAATTTCATAATATTAAACTTATAGAAGCAAAATGAATATTTTATTTTATATCAATATACAATTAAAAATAATTTTCATAAAATTCTATAAAATATATTTATATCAAATATAAATATAAATAAAAAATTAAATTAAAAGAAATACTCAGTCATTAAATTATTACAATATAATATTATTGTAAGAAAGAATATTTCAATTTGTTTAGTTAGAAGAATAGTGAAGTCTACAGATCAATAGTAAATATTATGAAGTGTTTGGGTAAAAAATTTATTTTAAAAATAAAATTTTAAAAATATTATTTAAAAAAAAAATATATGTTTAAGTTAATTTTTTTTTTTAAGTTTTAAAATTATGTTTTGAATTAATTTATTAAATATTTAAAAAATTATTTATTATTTTTAAATTTTAAAATAATATTTTATTTTTATTTTAAATAGGTTCAAACACATTTTATATATAAAATATGAAGGAAAAAAAAAAAAAAACCGAAGATTTAGAAAGAGTAGTGGTCTAAATGAGACTTGACTCATTGTATGGTATGATTTTGGAGGCTATCTAGAAGTTTGACCGGTTTTCTGATGGACTTTCAAGTCAATGTACCTCTTCTTTGAAGATGCCTACAAAGCTACAACTTTAAAGGTGATGATGTCTAATACAACTTCCTTTTTTTTTTTTTTTTGTTTAATTGGTCAATTATTTTATGACTCATTCAAACTTAATTTGGGTTTCAAATGTTGAAACCTTAAAAGTATTTCATATTTTACATATTTGGGGATTAATTTATGGCATAAAGCAAATCTTGTCAAAAACACTTGGCGTGTCAACACAAAATGATTTAGAAATTTATATAAAAAAATATTTAAATCTTTTTTTTTTTGAGCGAGAAGTATTAAATTAATAATTATATTAACTAATAAAATTTAATATAAATAAAAAATAAATTTAAGAATCAAATTTTCTAACACCTCAACTTTAATTTTATCATGGTTAGAAGGTTTTTAAAGAAAAAAAAAATCAAAATTTATATTTTCAATCATTAACTTAACAATTTAAATAATTTTTTTTTTTATTTATGATTCTCTTAATTTTAATGTAAATAATTTTCTTTTTATATGATTAGAGAAGAAAATTTAATACGATAAAAATTAATATAATAATATTTTATCATTACATAATTATATTATATATATTAAATATTTTTTAAAAAAAAATAAATTATCAAAAGATCTTATACACTAAGAAAATAACACTTCATCGACAAGATTGGCCAAAATTTTAAAACTCTCTTAAATCAAAATAAAAACCTTAGCAATTTTGATGGGGGCCATTGGGTTTACTTTAAGTTAAATTAAT
This sequence comes from Aleurites moluccanus, assembly GCA_948193065.1. Lineage (NCBI taxonomy): Eukaryota > Viridiplantae > Streptophyta > Magnoliopsida > Malpighiales > Euphorbiaceae > Aleurites > Aleurites moluccanus. The sequence goes on from CANXYC013155218.1 coordinate 8,532, forward strand.
TAAAACCCAGTAAAGAATGTCAAATATTCACATCATTCATTAATAAAAGTTGTTTCACGCAATATCAAAGCTTGAATTAGAAGGTGTTTCACATCATTTGGAGCAAATTTATTTTTAATTTCACTTTCAAAAAATAAACCTTTCCCATGGGTTGCGTGATAAATTTATTTTACATTTCATTTAAAAAATTAATTATTTACTTACAAGAGTGATCACGAATCTTGAAAAAACTGAATAATTAAAATAAAAAAATTTAAAATTTAAAATCTTATTAATCATTTGACCATCATTGAATAAAATTGTATTAATAAAAATATTTTAGAACGATTTTAGAACTCATTGCCATATCAGAACTAAAAAAAAAAAAATTATTTGACAATTATATTAAAATTAAAATTATATTAAAAAAAATATAAAAAAGTTTAAATTGCTATATAATATTTGGATGTTATCATATGAAAATTATTTAATATTTTTAAATTGAATTTGAATGTTCTTAAATGATATAGAAGTTAAAAATCTCCCATATTGTGGCCAATAACAAAGGCCTGTGAAGTTGGAATCCCCTTGTGGCCTCTTTTTTTTTTTTTTTTTTCTCTGGAATCCTCTTGTGTTTGCAGTCTTTGTATGGGCCTGGGCTTGACATCTAAATAACTCATGAATATTCTTTTATGAGTGAATTTTTTTTATTGCTATATATATATTATAGTATCAACCTCAAAATTATTATTTATGTTAAAAAATATTATATTTAAAAAATATTTTCTTTTTCAATGAGAAATACATTATAATTTTTTTACTTATTTTAATGAATTTAATTTCAAAATAAATTAATATTAATTTATATTTAACAATAATTTTATAGGAAATAACTCCGTATAAGTATTGGATGGATATTGAGAATAGACGAAATCCTGAATATGTAGCAGGGGTTAATAATTTCATAGAAATGCATTTAACAATTTACCTGTTGGGAAAATGATTCCTTGTCCATGTACTAAATGTAGGAATGTCAATTATAAACATCGTCTTGACATTAAATTCCATTTATTAAAATATGGAATTGTTAGAAGTTATACCACTTGATATTTTCATGGGGAAATCGGAGTTGAATCTATCCAAGAAGATGAAAACCTAAATGATGATGACAACTCTCTCTTTGATGATATGGTTGGAATGGTTAATGAGATGGATGCTGGGGCAAGTGTTGACTCTACTTACTTTAATCATAATGATGGTATTAATGAAGAAGAACCTAACCATGATACTTCAATGTTCTATTGTTTGTTAAATAAAGCTAAACAAAAACTTCATTCTGAATGTCAAACTTCAAAATTAGCCACCATTGTTAAACTACTACACTTGAAAAGTTATCATCGTTGGACACATAGGTCATTTGATAATTTACTTGAAATACTAAGAGAGATTGTTCCTGATGGAAAGAAAAATTTGCCTGAATCATATAGTAGTGCATGTAGGTATATTGCTGAGTTAGGACTTAATTATGTAAAGTATGATGTATGCAAAAATAATTGCACATTGTATTGGGGCCCTAATGTTGAAGTCGAATTTTGCCAAGTGTGTGGCTTGTCAAGATGGGAGTCGTGTGATGGGTTAGCACTAGATAAAAAGGTTCCTCATAAGGTTTTGTGGTATTTTCCTTTAAAGCTTAGGCTGCAACGACCATTTATGTCTAGTAAGATAGCTTGTGATATGCGATGGCATAAGGAGAAACGAGCAGATGATGGGATCATGCGACACCCTGTTGATAGTCTTACATGGAAGTCATTTGACAAAACTCATATTTCATTTTCCAGTGACCCTAGAAATGTTAGATTTGGTCTAGCAACTGATGGCTTCCAGCCTTTTGGGCTAATGAGTTCCTAACATAGCAGTTGGCTTGTTGTCCTTATTCCTTATAACTTACCCCCTTGGATGTGTATGAAGCAACCTAATTTGATTATGTCAACACTCATACCTAGAAAACATAGTCCAGGGATGGGAATTAACATATTTTTGCAACCTTTAATAGCAGAGTTGAAGGAACTATAGGAGGTCAGGGTAGAGACTTATGATGTTCATGCTAAACAAAATTTTAGATTGCATGCAACCGTTATTTGAACGATTAGTGATTTTCCAGCTAATGCAGATATATCAGGGTGGTCAACAAAAGGTTATTTTGCATGTCCTTTTTAACATAAGTATACTTGAGCAAAATATCTACCTGGTGCAAAGAAAATGTGTTATCTGGATCATCGATGATTTTTACCTCGAAATCATAAATGGCGTAAAAACACTAAGTCATTTAATGGGGCTAGGGAGATGAGAGAAAGTCCAAAACCATTGTCAGGAGATGAAGTGTTTAATAAATTCACAAAATTCAACCAAACACCATTTAGTAGAGGTATGAAGATGAAGTATGATGATTCAAATAGTTATTACAATTGGAGGAAGAAAAGCATATTCTTTGAGTTGCTTTATTGGAGAACACTTTTAATTCGTCATAATTTAGATGTCATGCATATAGAAAAAATGTTTGTGATAATGTGTTAGGGACTATCATGGACATTAAAGGAAAAACAAAAGATACATTGAATGGTCGATATGATTTGGTTAGCATGGGCATTAGGAAAGAGCTCTACCCAATTCAAGTTGGAGAACATGTACATGTTCCAATTGCTAGTTACACTTTACCTAAAATGGAAAAGGTAGCACTATGTAAAATGTTGGCAAATTTTAAGACTCCTAATGGATATCTTTCAAAAATATCTAGATGTGTTAATGTCAAAGATAATAAGATATCAGGTTTTAAAAGTCATGATTGTCATATGTTCATACAACGTTTACTTCCTTTTGCCATCCATGGGTTTTTACCAAAACAAGTGTGTGAACCTTTAGTTGAGTTAAGTTCCTTTTTTAGAGATTTATGTTGTAAATCTCTAAATTCATCGGACTTGGATCGCCTTCATAGCCAAATTGTATTGACCTTACGCAAATTAGAGATGATTTTTCTTCCTGCTTTTTTCGATATCTTGGTGCACTTATTAGTTCACTTAGTTGAGGAGGCAAGAATTGTTGGGCCAGTACAATATAGATGGATGTACCCTATTGAAAGAGATTTGCATACATACAAATCATCTATACGTAATAAAGCACAACCAGAAGGTTCAATAGCTGAAGCTTATATAGCTGATGAGTGTTTGACTTTTTGTTCGAGATATTTGGAGGGTATTGAAACCAAATTCAATCGTTCCTCACGGAATGATGATGGTATCCATGGTGTTTGTGCTACTAATGGGGGTTTAGGAGTATTCTTAAAAGTGGGTCGTTCATTGGGAAAATGTGATTACAAATAGTTTGAAGGTGATTGGAGGCAAAAGGCTCATTTGTACGTGCTTAACAATTGTAAAGAAGTATGGCCATATATAGAGTGAGTATTTACATTCATTAATCCAATTTTTCTACACAAACTTGTTATATTTAATTTATAAGTGTTTAATTATTATTGTTACAGACAGTACAAAAATTCATTGCCAAGAATGAATCATAAAGGGTTCATAAAACGTTATAACTCTGAATTTCCAAATTGGTTTTATAATCATGTAACTGAATTGATTAGTGGAACAATAAAATTTACTAGACATATTAATTATTCTTATTATAAAAATAACTTCTTTGAAATTTTATTACATTTGTAGGTACTTGAATTGCATAAACATGGGAGTGTTTCCAATGACCTCTTCCATTTAGTATCTAGTCCATTAATACATTTTAAGTGTTATTCAGGTTATATAGTTAATGGTTTTAGATTCCACACAATTGATCGCCAAAGATATAGAAAAAGCCAAAATAGTGGTGTGTTGTCTAAAGGTGATGACAACTCAACTGAAAAAGAGTATTATGGAATATTAGAAGAAGTGTGGGAGTTGCAATATACTGGAAGAAACTATATTTATTTATTTAAATGTGATTAGTTTGATGTTCAGCGTGAGGGAATTGGTTATAAAATTGATAGATACTTCATTACCAGTATTAGGAGGAACCGTCACTTAAAAACAAATGAGCCTTTTATACTAGCTTGCCAAGCAAAGCAAATTTTTTATGTTGAGGATCCAAAGGATCCAAATTGGCTTATTGTTATGAAAACTTATCCTAGAGATGTTTATAATATACCCAAACTAATTGATGATGAAGAACATGAAATTGAAAAAATTAATGAGGAGGAGGTATTCCAGGAAGAAGAGATTGATGTATATGGTCGTGTTAGGAGACATTTGAATGATGATGATGAAGTTATTGAGTTGAATAGAACTGATGTTAATGATGAAGTTGTGTCTCTTGAAATTGCATTACAAATTCAAGAGCAAATTAGGAAAAATATTTTGTTAGGGAAAACGTTGATAATGACATTGATATGGACAATATTGAATTGGATGAATATGATGATGAAAACAAAATAAATGAACAAGAATCAGATGATGAGTAAAGGTATTTGCTAATTGATATATTTTTATTATAATAAGTGTATATTTTATTTAATATATATAAATTAATTTTTAATTAAATGCTAATTTAATATTTTTTTTCATATAGGAATATGATAGGTGCAATTGCTCTTAAAAGTAAAGGTAAGCATAAAACTATACTCCCAGCCCTGAAAACCCAAAGAATAATGGCGGTGCATCAAATTTACAAGAACAGTCTCAATATGGTACAAGTTCAGCTCATATTTCCAAATTCATTAATCTTCATGATGTAAGAGCTAATAGAGATTTATGAGGTATATATTTTTCTTTTAATATTTCATATAATATAAAATATGTTTATATGTTAAATTTCTATTTTAATTTTTGTTTTTTGAACAAAATAGAAGGAAGAAGACATGTATCAGTGTCTAAGAAGAAAGGATCCTCAAATTCAATAGAGCAACCACCTCAAAAGATCAATGCACACTTCAAGTTTAATCTAAGAGGATTGCAAATCGTTGAAGGTAAGTAGTGTCAATAATGTGTTTATTTTCATAATGATGATAGTGTCATTTGTTCTTGCATCATTGCCTCTATTTCAAGAAATTAGTTATTTTTTTCTTGGAATAATATTGATGATTAGTCTTATAGTTTAGAAAATTATGATTATTTATTAATAAAAAAAATAACACTTCAACTATTGCCCAAAACAAATTGCCCAAAACAAAAGGTCAACTTTCTTTCATAGGTTAGTGTCTATTATTTATTTATTATTTTAATTCTAACTATCTTATAATTTTTAAATTTTCTTAATTTGGGGTGTTACAATAATAATTTTTTTCTAGAACGAAGCTCAGAAACTCCAATTAGCAACAGGGATATTTCAAATTTGATGAATCAAATTGATCAATTGAGTCGTGCAACTTCTCAATTAAATCAAAACAGAGTGCATATTGGAGGAGGTGAGTATATTTATTTATTGTAAATTATAATAATAAAATATGTTACTAAATATTCTATATATGATTGATTTTAATGTGCTTATAAGAATGCGAGTAATACCTTTTTTTTAGATGAAAGAACATAAAAATCAACATCAAATGTTGAAAGAGAATTAATTTCATTCAATAATGTTTCGGGTAATTGCGATGACATGTATATAGTTTTTAATGACATGTTATGGGATGTTAGTAATCAAATATGGACATATATCCATTTTTTAATCTAAATATAAATATTATTCATTATAAATAAATTATATATAATAAAGATATCCTCATTAATGGTGTTGATTTGAGGCAATAATATTTAAATGATCATTAAAATTTGGAATTGGGATATCCAGAATTAGTTGATTGCACACTCTTTTTTCTAAATTGGTTTTACACCTTGTTCATTTTTAATTTGAATTTTTGTCACTTTTGAGTTTTCACCTCTTAATTAGTTGTAAGTATTTATTTTTTCAACTTTCTTTCACAAAATTTTTCATTTACTGTTGGTATAAAAATATATACTTATATACACACTATTATTATTCTTTTGACTGATTATATATCATATATGTTACTCTTGTCTGTTAATAGATAACTGAATAAATAAAGATGTAATTATATAGTTATCATAAATTCTTTTGTTGATTCCATAATTACCATATATTTTGTTAGACATTAATTCTATTTGTAGATTTCTTTTTTGTTAGGAAAATCACTCTAATATTTTATAATTTTAGATGCAAGAAGGCAAGCACCAATGTCTAATGATGAAAGAGATTTTGCTGATTTACTAGCATTCCATGTAATAATTAGTTTATTTCTAAATTTTATCCTTTAAATATTACTATTGTATAAATATATAATTTGAATGTTTTTTTTATTTTAGATTTAACACGAGTGCCAATTTCTACTATTGAATGAGAATTCAGTGATCTTGGTAATATTTCTAGTAATAATAATCAATCTTATATGCAATTTTCTCCTTCAAATATTTCAGGTACAAATTTAACTTTTTTTCACATAATTTATTAGTTCCTTTTATCATTAAGCTTTCCTTCATGCCTAATTTAGAAAATATTTCTAATATTATTTTTCTTTTCAGTTTCACAAGCAAAGAAAAGGGGATTATATAAAGCTATTGAGCTTGATAAATTGACCAATGGAAAGAAGAATAAGTTGATGCTCTTTATACCACATGGAAAATATTTTAGACCTGTTGGTGAACATGAAAGAAAATTAGCATCTTGGTTGGGTTATTGTGCTAGATCTAGTGGACCGCCTACAAAATCATGGACTAAGGTTGTGAATCAAAATGCAACTCGCTTGTAGAATATGGTTATGGTAATGTATTCTTAAATTAACGTAGTAATAATATTTTTATTCGAAATAATTTTTATGCTCTTATTAAATTTTGAGAAACATAATATAACTCATGATATATAATTATTTTCATTGTAATTTTTTATACATAATTTCTTACAGGATTATTTTAATGTTAGTACTAAAAGTCCTGTAAAATGAAAATTACTAAAAATATCTGGTAAAGTGAAGTCTGATACACTTGAAATTAAGATGGCTAAATTTCGTGCTTATTGCATTTATAATATGAGAATTTTGTACCGGAAGTGGAAAAACCGTCTTCATGTGCATTATTTAAAATATTCAACGGATGAGGAGTAGATACACATGTTCCTAAGGGGCTAAAACCTGAAGGTTGGGAGAAACTGTGAACTACTTTTGAAGAAGAAAATTTTTTGGTAATAGTTATAATTTTTTTTTTTAAATTTTACAAGTTCACTAAGATTGAAATATATAATAGTATTCGCTTGTTCTTTTAATATATTGTTTTCTATTATCTAGGCTATAAGTGAAAGAAATACAACTAATTGAGATAATCAACAAATTACTGCTTTTATTGGTCCAACTCCATTTGCACAAGTAGAATATAATATGGTAATTTTGTATTAACTCGTTGAGTTAATTAGCCATATATGATTTTCTATACTTCATTACTATAAATTTAATATATAATTAATAATATGTAATAACCCGAAATACAATGTATGTGCAATTATTAGATAGAGTTTTGAAACTCAAATTGGGCAGGAATTTTTTTTTTAATTTTTAAGGCATGCATGTGCTAAATACAATTAGAGAAAACTTAAATAGAATCCTAAGGCAACCTAGGAAATTTTAATAGACAATGAAAATGGAAGAATTAGATGAAGAATAAATGAAATCAAATTAGATTTTTCAAAGGAAATTTATTTGAACATCCTTTACTCAAAGATTTTTAATAAATTGTAGGAAAATCCAAATTGATAAATTCTTTTTCCTACATCAACCTAAGAGATTAACAACTAATATAAAAATATTTTCAAGATATTTGAATTAACTTAAAGTGTCTAAAAATGAAATGGAAGTGAACTAAACATAAGTAAAAATGCATAAATGACTTAATTAACTAAATTGTGATTAATTAGCTTAATTAAACTTAATGAAAACACAAGAAAAGTCAACAATAGTGACTTAGAATGGTGGGGCTATCCATTGAGGAATTATAGCCAAATTTTTATATTCAATTAAAATAATTACCAAATGATTAATTTATGACCACAAGAAAAATAAAAATGAATTTGTTAAAAAATGAATTTATGACATCACTATGCTTATGTCATAAATCCATCAATTATCTTCTACTTAATTAAATTAACTAATTTCTTAATGGTTAAAGGAAATAAATTATTTCTAAATAAGAAGAAATGAAATGAAAAATCTGCACAAATGCTTCTTGGTGGCCAAACCTTGTTCCTCCAAATTTCTTTCAATTTTAAGCTAGCAAATCACTTCTTTCTTTCATTCAAATAAGGTGGCTGAAATTTCAGCATGATATGGTAATGAAAATGAAAGATTTATGAAGTTAAGTGATGGGAAAATGAAGACGAAGTGGTAGTTTTGGTAATAGAGAGCAAAGAAGAACAAGGAAAGCTAACCAAGTAAGGTAACTACTTCATCTTCCTTAGCTTTTTCCTATGTTTAAGTAGCAAATATGAATACTTGCCTAAATGATTTAATAACAAGCTAAATTAGGGTTCTGAGAATATTCTAATATACTGAAATTTTTTAGTGAATGAATTAATGGAAGTTAAAGTGAAGTTAAAGAAACATAAATGAAGTAGAGAAAGTCTGAAATTCAGAAAAGAGCAAAAATCCAGAGCCTAAATAGAAATTTGGAGCAACCATTCCGTGACTTTAAAATAATCAAATGAAAATTCTCAAAACATAAAATTTGTAGCTTATATCTTAACTAAGTGTCCCTGAAAAATCTTTACAAAATATTAAGAAACCTAGGAGATATGGGTTCCTGAGTGCTACTGACTTAGAAACGGATTCAGAATCAGACTCATAAATATATAGCCCTGAAATCTCTAAATTTATAAATCTTAATGTCTAAATTAGAACAACCTAAAAACATGAAAATTTTTCCTTTACGTCTTAGCTAAAATCCTATGAAAATAGAATGGGGTTTGGATATGTATAAAATGAGTTGCATTAGAAATAGTGGAGCCTACCGGATAGGTTCTGCAGGGTAGTTGGCAGAATTGTAGGGTGAAATTTGAAAATTCACTATAAATTCTTTAGAACTCAGAATAACTTAATTTTTGGATATGTTAGAGTTTTATATGTTTAGTTTCATTAGAAAGAAGAATCAGAGCAATTGAGTTAGTAAAACTCAAAATATGTTAAAATAAGTCAGAGCTGCCAGAAATGAAAAGCATAAAGAAAACATAAAAAAAATGAGGGGGTTTTAAGGCAATGTATTTATCAAGTTTATTTCATGCAGGTTAAGTGTAAATGAAACTCTAAATTAAACCTTTATGTGTTATAACTTCCAAGAGGAAAGGAAAAGACAAAGATGAGGGGGAGTCATGTGATCACCCCTATTATTTATGTTGAGTAGAGAATGAAATCTATTTTGGTTCTTTTTGTTTTCAAGGTGAGTAATATATAAATACCTTTCTTTAATAGAACCTACATTGTTCATTCATGTTTTAAGTTCATTGATTATGCCATGATTCTACCTTATAAATCCCATATACATTATTATTGCTATCTATTGTTTCCTAATTAATCCTTTGAATCTTAAAAAGCCATTATCTTGGCATATGTGAAATATGATTTTCTTGATTATAAATGACCTTTATCACATTGAAACCATATTAGCCATTAGAATCAATTAAACCTCTTGAATTGAATATGAAACTTGCTATACTTATTTGTCTATTATTATTTATTGGAAAGTTCATTGTGAAACCAAACCTTAATATTTGATTCTCCAATGCCATGTTCATTGCCTATGATCTTCATTGATGAGAACCTATTATTGATTATTGATATTGATGCACCCTACATGTGATCAATGACAAACTACTTTCCCGATGGAGTTGCAAATCTTACATCGAGCATTGTGCACAATGTTTCATGTGATCCTCAACTAGTGAGGGGTGGTCTCAGTCATACGGTCTGATCAATCGTATGACTTTTATGAGACACGCAATCAAGAAATGTAGCCTCTGTCTACTTATATAGATTTTGCTCTCTGTTATTGCTATATGAGCATTTGGTTCAACATATTGATATATGAGCTATTGGCTCACTATGATGTTATTAGAGCATTTGACTCAACTTACATGATTGATACAAGTGCTATATGATTAATTTCCTTTATGCTCTATTGTTTCGTTGAGTACCCTTTTTACTTACATGTTATCCTTACTGAATTCCAATGGCTATATCCTTATTTATTTATTGGTTTATGAGACATATTCATTGATATTCATATTATTCACGTATTGATGACCATTTATTCTTTCCATACTTTTAACCTTACCAGGGAGGTGTCTATATGTTATTCACTGAGTTTAATCTCATATTTTAGTAGTTTATAATTTTTCAAGTTTCAGTAGATAGCTGCGGTTACAACCACATTCTTCTCTGATACTAGAAACTCCTATAGTTTATGTATATTCCTTTCTATGGTTTATGTTTAATTAGTGCTCCATGGTTAAAGATGTTAGTATCGGTATAATGTTATATGTAAATTATAAATAGTTCTAACTTAGTGTAAAAATACATTATGATAATTAGTGGATATGATTATGATTTGAGAAGTATTGAAGTGTTATGAATGTTATTTGAATTGTGGTGGATTCGGAGAATAAGGATGGACGAATAAAAGTGTCATTTCTTTTGCAGGTTGTGTAATTGATATACTAGAAGAGAGGGACATAAGTCCCGGGTTTAAGTATGAATATTCAGAGAAGTTATGATAAAATTTCTGTAAAAATGATTGCAGTGGGTTCTACGGGTTTAGGAGGCATTACGCTTACCTATACCCTATGACCGTCGCATTCCCTGAAGAGCGGGATGTGACATAATAATAGTAATGTTTATACAATTACAGATGGATGAAGAGACAAGTGAATTGCTTCTTATTTCTGAAGTTTGGTTGGCTCAATATACTTTTCAGAATAAGGATGGCGAGTAAGAATGACATGATGATGAATCTCGAAGGATTTATGTATGTATCCCATTTTGTCCAAGAAGTTTTATTGTATTTTTGTATACATTTATTTCATAAATGTGAATGCTTTATCTCTTAAAGGTGGACATCCAAACAATTGAAAACCAAGCATTACAAGAAAATGAGTGTCACACCCCAACTCTAGTGGTGCGACGGTCCTAGGGCAAGGGTAGGCTTAAGGCCACCATAAACCCGTAGAACTCACAGATCACCATTCTCATTAATGCCGAAAAGATTATAACATCGCCTTTTACCATAAAATTTCCATATTCATACATATAATCAAATGAAATCAAACACATCCTTCTATATCATTCCATATCTTTCTCTTGTTCCTTAATGATCTAAAGAAGACATCTCTCATCAAAGAGGA
>CANXYC013155394.1:0-10161 GCA_948193065.1 Aleurites moluccanus
CGATCTCAGGATTAAATGGCTCTAAGTCTATTAATCTCGATTTTCGCATAAACCTGCAATTAGAATCACACAAAGAAACAATTAAAAATAATAGAAAATAAAATCCAAAATAATAAAGATAAATATTAGTATCGATATTGATAAAATAGTTGCGCCTACTCGGCAACGGTGCCAAAAACTTGATCGGACTTTTTTGCAAGTGCACGAATCACTTTAGCAAGTAATAGAGTGAGTATAGTATCATCCCACAAAGAGGCGTTGTCAATAACTGAAATTGATATTATCTTTATTAATTGGATAGAAATTAATTTGATTTGGATGATTTTTTTTTTAAAACAAAATTAAATAAACAAGAAAACTTAACTTGGAATTTAAAGATATCAAAGAAAATTATCTAGAATTTAGATTTCATTAATTAAATTTATACGGTTGATCTGACTCAATAATGATTTCAAAACTATAATGTTTGATAGATTGATTACTCTAAATTATGAATTAGTCTCTCTCGAGTAAAAATCCAAACATTAACATTAATGCAAGTGTCTACTCTTGTGATTATCGAATCAATGTTAATTCATTAAGATCCTTAGCAATAAAATCCACTAAAGTGTATCTTAATCTCTTAGCGATACATGCCTTAGCTTATTAATTCCATGAATTAGCAACTATGGTAGCTCTCGTTTATAAATAGCTACCTTAGATAGTGATTATAGTAGCCAATTATAAAACATTTATAAATCAAAATTAACAAATCAAACTATGTATTAAGAATAATTGAAATCATAAATCATTGTCATCCTCTTTTATTATTCAATTAACTTCATCTAAATCCTAGAAAAAGGATGTAGTTCAATATGGTAAAATAAAGAAAAGGTAAACTAACCAATAAATTAAACATGTTCATACTAAAATTAACAAATAAATAAACAAGTAGAGAAAGTAAAAACTCTATTTGATGATCTCTTTGATTGATTAAAGATCTTGAAGCTCTAAAAATTATTTTCTCTAGCCTTCCTTAAGTCTCCTTAGCTACCAAGAGTGATATATATTTTTCCCAAGCCTTGATTGCCTTTTTATATACTTCATTTCTGACGGCTGAGCAAAATACTGGATATGGACATGAAATACCGTGTACAGTGGTAAAATATCGAGTACCCGGTATTTCGTTCACTTGGCGAAATACCGGGTAGGCAGGCAAAATATCGGGTAGGCAAGCGAAATACCGGGTACGGTAGCAAAATATCGAATACCTGGTATTCGCTACTGTTTCTCTGGTTCCATTTATACTTCAAATACCAGTTCTTCTTCTCCAAATACTAGGTCTTAGCTCCAAATACTGGATGCCCGGTATTTCATCCCCTGACGATTTTTTTCCAACTGAAAATCTAAAATTTCAATTTTCAAACTTTCAAAATCAAATCAAATATTATTTAAAATCAAAATTATAACCAAAAACAATCTAAATCAAATTTAAACTTAAAAATTAAATCATATTCAAATTTAAACTAAAATTATCAAATCTTCCTAAAATCTATTAACAACTAATAATTCAAAACTTAATTAAAATAAGCTAAAATTAACTAAAAAATATAATTAAACCTATAATAAACTCTACTTAAAATGAAATAAAAATAACTTAATTATTATACCTAATATATTATTACCAGGAAATCCATCTCTGGTTTTTGTGTTTTTTTGGATCATCTTTAATTTCTTGGAAGACAAAGAAGTAGTTCATAATTGCTAGATCTTCAACAGAAATTGAATACATAAGCATGTCTTCTACCATTTGTGAGCTGCAATTTATATCTTACTTGATTCAAGATTTTCAGATACAATTGTAGCTTCCCATTCCCTTGCATTGTGATAATCAAGTTTCCTCCATATAGAAGCTAACTTTATTTTCCATGAGTGCACCAAGCATCATGTAGTTCACAACAAGATCAAAGAAGCTTCTATTCAAACTCAGCATGATCCTTTCAAGCTTTAACTTGCTGATATATTTACCAAGGCATTGGGCAGTACGATTCATCTTTCTTTGGTTTCCAAGTTGAGATTGTGAAAACCTAATTTTTATTTTTATTTTATCAAAAGTAATTAATTTTAAATTAATTAATTGGAGTAAAAAAAATGTTTATATATATAGTATATTTATATTAGATATTATTATGTGTGTGTGTGTGTGTGTGTGTGTCTATATATATATATATATGTATGTGTGTGTTACGTGTAGAATGATGATGATGATGATGATGATGATAACAACAAGAGGAGGAGGAGGAGTTTAGGGTTAATTGCTAGGTTAGGAAATCTTATATATATATATATATATATATATATAAACTTAGTAATTGCCTTCTATTAGGTTTCATTTTTTTTTTCTCTTTTTCTATTGTCTTTTTTTATTACTTGTTCATCTATCAATATAGGTGCAATATACTTTCAGTTTTTACTCTAACTTCTTTGATGTAAGTCTTTAATTTATTTTTTTTATGCATTAGAATTGGATTTAGTAGATTAAGAATGAGAATTGAAGATATTATGAGTATAATTTTATGGGATGGAATTAGGTTATGATTCTTGAAGTTTTAAATAGATTTTTGTTAATTGAAATTCATATAACAATTTATTATGGTTTAGCTATTATAAGATTACATTGATTATTATATTTACATATATGAATTATTAGAGATGAAATTGATGAATGAGTATTAGAGATGAAATTGATGAATGATCAAGTTAAATAATTGATATAAATTTATGGACATTTATTTAGAGCTGTGTTAAAAGACTTAATGGATATTAGGTTCACTATTATGAGTATAATTGGAGTTTGATAAGGAATTTGACGAAGAAATTTTAATATAATATATTTTGATACATCTAGTTACTCCAATTTTAATTTGAACATGATCCAATGGTCGAATCTCTGTGAATAAAATTTTGAGTATTAGCTGTCAATGACTCAATTTGTACAGTATCAGTTTATAAATATTGGAGAATAATTCAACAGTGAAATTTTTATATGATGGTCTACTGAATAACAGTAGGATCATTGTATTCATCGATGACATCCTTTTATATTCTAGGAGCAAGGAAGAGCATGAAGAGCATCTTCGGATTGTGTTGCAGACCTTGAGGAAGCATAAGTTATTTGTCAAGTTCTCCAAGTGTGAGTTTTGGCTTGATAGTGTTTGTTTCCTTGGGCATGTGGTAAGTAAGGAAGGACTTAAAGTTGATCCGAAGAAAGTGGATGCAATTCTTAATTGGCCCAGACCCATAAATGTTTCCGAAGTTAGAAGTTTCTTGGGTTTGGCAGGGTATTATAGGAGGTTTGTGCAAGTTTTTTCTAAGATTGCAGCACCTTTAACTAAGATTACTCAGAAGCAAGTGAAATTTTAATAGACGGATACGTGCGAAGGGAGTTTCCACAAGTTGAAGACTTATCTCACAACGGCACCAGTCTTAGCTTTGCCGTCTGGTGAAGAAGGGTATGCGGTGTATTGTGATGCATCGAGAGTAGGACTTGGTTGTGTACTTATGCAGCATGGTAAGGTGATAGCCTATGCTTATAGACAGTTGAGGAAGTATGAGGTGAATTACCCTATGCATGATCTTGAGATGGCTACAGTTATATTTGCATTAAAGATACGGAGACACTACCTGTATGGAGAGAAGTGTGAGATCTTCACAGGTCATAAGAGCTTGAAATATATATTTCAGCAAAAAGATCTTAACCTTAGGCAAAGAAGGTGGGTTGAATTGCTTAAGGATTATGACTGTGAAATATTGTACCATCCAGGAAAAGCTAATGTAGTGGTGAATGCCTTGAGTAGAAAATCTTTGGAAAGTTTGTCTCATATCCAAGTTAGTAGGAGATCTCTAGTGAGGGAGATGCAGAGTTTGCATGATATAGGGATTAGATTGGATCTGTCAAATATAGATGTGCTTCTTGCTTATTTTCAAGTTAAACCAGTACTTATTGATCAGATAAAAGAAGCACAGGATAACTATCCTCAGTTGGTAAAGCTAAAGAACGATGTGGGAACAGAGAGAGCTTCAGTCATTGCCATGGTTAATGGTGTACTGAGACTGGGCAATAGATTATGTGTGCCAGCTGTGGATGGATTGAGAGATGTAATTCTTAAGGAAGCTCATCATTCTAGCTATAGTGTACATCCAGGTGCAATAAAGATGTACCACAACATCAAGAGTTCTCATTGGTGGAGTGGAATGAAAAGAGATGTCGCGGAATATATAGCTAAATGTCTAACTTGTCAGCAAGTTAAGTTCGAGCATCAAAAGCCTTCGGGATTACTTCAACAGCTGCCATTGCCAGAATGGAAATGGGGAAGAGTGACTATGGATTTTATGGTTGAATTGCCAAGGACTTTAAGAGGCCGTGATTCAATATGGGTTATTATTGATAGATTAACCAAGTCAGCTCACTTCTTGCCGGTCAAGATGACTTATATGGCTTCTCAGTATGCATAGATTTATGTTGATGAGATTGTCAAACTTCATGGAATACCAGTTTCGATCATCTCAGATAGAGGTACTCAGTTCACCTCGAGATTTTGGCATAAATTACAAGAGTACTTGGGTACACAGCTTGATTTCAGCACAACATTTCATCTGCAAACAGATGGGCAATCAAAGAGGACCATCCAAACTCTAGAAGATATGATAAGGATGTGCATTATAGACTTTGGAGGAAACTGGGACGCTCATTTGCCATTGATAGAATTTTCCTACAACAACAGCTACCATTCCATAATCCAGATGTCCCCTTATGAAGCTTTGTATGGCAGGAAATATAGATCTCCCTTGTGTTGGGATGAGATTGGGGAAAAATATATCGAAGGACCAGAATTGATAAGATATACATCATAAAAGATTCCACTGATCCGAAAGAGATTAAGGACAACTTTTAGCCGCTAAAAGAGTTATGCTGATCCAAAGAGAAAAGACCTTCAGTTTTGCATTGGAGATCTAGTAATTTTGAAGATCTCACCAATGAAAGGAGTTATACGGTTTGGCAAGAGAGGAAAGTTGTCTCTATGATTTATCGGATCATTTGAGATTTTAGATAAGATTGGAGAGGTTTCATACAAGTAAGCCTTGCCACCAAATTTAGACAATGTGCATCCAGTATTCCATGTGTCAATGCTTCGAAAGTAGGTGGCAGATTCTTCTCATGTGTTGCAAACTCAAGCAGTAGATCTTCAGCAAGACCTGACTTATGAAGAGTTTCCTGTGTCCATTGTGGATAAAATGATCAAAAAGTTAAGGAACAAAGAGATAGAAATGGTTAAGGTCTTATGGAAGAATCAATTAATGGAAAAGTGCACTTGGGAAAGTGAGCAAGCTTTGCGAACTAAGTATCCCCACCTATTTCAAGTTTAAAATAAGTTCTTTAAAATTTGAGGACGAATTTATTTAAGGGGGGAATAATGTAATACCCATTATTTTTTTTTTATGCATGTTGTTGAGATGATTATGAATAGAATAATGTTTTGAGAATTTCAGAATCTGTATTCAGAAAGGATCTAGTGAGTCAGTTTTCATGATCTTAAAGGAATAATTTAGAAAAGTATAAAACATAAGAGTTGTAGATTTATGTCTTATCTTTAAGTCTATAGAAATTTTTTGAAAAATTTTGTGTGTGTTAGGAGATATGCTTCCTCAACCAGAATTTGTTTAGTTCGCTATTTCCTGCAGAAAGTCTGAGAATGTTTATTTATTCTGGGAATGTTAGAGGCTGAGTGAGTCAAAAGTGTAAACATGAAAAGTGTTTCTTTATGTGTTATATAGATGGATGTAAAATTTCAATGAGATTTCATAATTGTAGCTTAATAGAGATCTAAATTAATCAGACCTGCTCAAATAATACTTGGAGAGTAAAGTCAGGGTAAAATTTAGAAATTCACCATAAATTGTGTATATCTTATTTTGACCTGAATTTTGGATATGTTGGAATCCTAAGTGTCTATTTGAAGTGACAAAAAGAATGGAGGAGTTTCTAACTCATTTGTAAACTGGTTTAGTGCGAGTTGGCGAGGAAGATTTTCCAGCTCGGTAGAAATAGTTAGTGCGAGTTAGCTCCTCGATTTTGAGAGGGGCAGAGGCTGATTGAGCTGGCGAAGTGAGATTTGCAAAGTGGGATTTGCCGAAGTGGGATTAGACAAAGTGAGATTAGTGAAGTAGGAATTGGCGAAGTGGGATTGTCAATGTGGAAATTGGCAAAGCGGAGATTGACGAAGTGAAATTGGCGAAGTGGAGATTGACGAAGCAGAGATTGGAGAAGTGGAATTGGCGAAGTGGAATTAGCGAAGTGGAATTGGAGAAGTGGAATCAGCAAAGTGAAATTGGTGAAGTGGGTATTAGTGAGGCAGTAGTCATTTTCTCATGATAACTTTCCTCTTTTCTTTCTTTCTTCTTCAATTCTTCTCCTATATCTCACTAATCTGTTCCATTTGTCTTCTAATACATTAATACCCAGACTTAATGCATTAAATCATTAAATTATCGTATTCAAAGGTTTCGATCATCATTTTCAAGCTCCGATCCTTCAAGAACTCATAGTTGGGGAAAATAAGGTGATTTTCTCCAAACTTCATTTTCTTTTTAGAATAAGATTTCTGGTAGTTAGACTAGTTATTTATGAGTTATATAGAATTTATTATGAGCATTTAAGGCTATTAATTTTTATTAATATGGAAGATACCAGAATTTATGAACTTTGATGAATAGTGATGTGAATAGTAAATATGTTCTTAAATTTCAGATTTTCTTTAAGAGATGAATTAAATTGATGTTAGTAAACAATAATAAAAACTATAAGGTGGTTAAAATTATAAGGAACCATATTATGTGCTATTAATTAAGGAAACCCTAATTTTGAGTATTTGAGAAAATTGTCATAGGAGAAGAGAACTCAAGGAAATAGAGGAGATTATTGAATGTACAAGTAACTGAGGGAAATACAAGGGTAAAATTGCTTTGAGGTAAGTATGAACATTGCATATGCATATTGTTTTCTTGAAATGAATTATTTAACCCTTCCTAATGTTCACATATGTGATTCTCTTGTTATGAAACATTGTATTATCAACCTATTAAATGATAAATTGTTCCATGTAGCCACTTTACATATTATAAATAACTTGGTCATTATTCCTTGGACCAAGCTCATATGAAACCTATTTGTTAACTTGAATGATTTCATGTTTATATGTTGATGGTCTTGTGACCAATATGATTCTTATGAAATTCAAGCTATATGACCCATGATATGTATATCGATAGAACGCTCTTCCCAATGAGAGTAAATTCATGGGTCCATTGTGCATTTTGGGAACCTAGCTGATAGGGTTTTTCTCAGCGTTCCACCTACATGGGATTATGAGCTCTAGGCATATGCCTGGCCAAGCATATGTTTTGCGATAAGGTAGCAAGGATTACTGATGCGCTCTGTCGTGATAAGATAGCAAGGCTATTGATGCACTCTGCAGTTCTGTCATATGATCTAACAGTGCTATTCTATTGTGAGGACTTCTGTTTTTGTAAGCCTAACCTTTTAATATTTTCATATCTATGTTCCTTCGACTTGACCTTTACTTTGCATGTTCATAACTTACTGAGTTGAAGGCCCACTCCTCTTCTGTGGATTTCAGGTGATAGTATAGCTCGAAAGGGAGCTAATATAGAAGACAAAGCTTCTTGATTCATTCCTCCAAGAAGACTATATATAATTATTTTGATATATATTCATTAAATTGTATCATGGTATTGTATGTATGAGGAATATACTCTAGAGCTCCGTAGTTAGATGTTGAGGATGATATTATTTTGATGTCTGAATTGTTACAATATGGGCTGCTCTTATTCCTTATTAATGTGGGATGTATCTTTTGATCGGTAAGGAACAAGAAAAAATCATATGATGATAAATATAAATGTATGAATTATGATTGCATGAATCATAGAAATGAGTATTTGTAATGATATGAATATATATATATTGTGTATGAGATCCATGATATAAGTGTTCTATGGGTTTATGGTGGTCTTAAGCCTACTCTTGCCCTAAGATCGTCGCACCACTGGAGTTAGGGTGTGACAGCTGCTCTATTTATTAAAAATGGTTTTGGGTCAATTTTGGATCCCGGATAGTAGATTTCCAAAATTGCCCCTAAAGTTGCCATAAATTACAACTTTGCCACTCTTTAAAATTTCAGCGTTCCTAAAGGTTTTTTAGTTCTTTATTTTCACCATAATTTCACATAAAATTAATTAACTTAATCTCCTCAGGTCTGGATAAAAAATTCTTAAATTAGCCGGACTGCTAATTCCCTGGATGGTGTAATTAACATCAGTATTTTTTTGAACAGTGTCACAAAAGTGACCCGGTTGGGGCTAAAAAAATTTTGGGTGTTACATTTTTGGAGGACATATTCAATGATATGTTATCTGTATGTTATTAAAATTTATTTTAATTTGGAGTTGTTTTTGAGAGTTTAGAATATATTATGTCTCTGATGTTATAATGGATACTAATTGAAAAAAACTTGACTTTAGGTGTGGAGTTGCATATCATATAGAATATAATATTTAATTGTGTTAATGCATTACCATTAGAATATTTGGTCGAGTTGTTAATATATTATATATTTATTCAGGTAGAGGTTTGCTTAATCAGTAGAACCAGTAGGATAAAAGTTATTGTTATTTAATTAATTTGGAATCAGGTGAGGACATGTGTGCTATATATGGTAATTGAATAAATAATTAATTATTATAAAATTAATTGTTGTTGTGTTGTGTATATTATAAGTCAGGGAACAAAATATTTTATGTGTGTATGTGTTTGACTACTACTGTGAATTACTCGATATGTGCTTAAATGATTAATATGTTATATTTGTATTATTATGTTGTGTTGGGATAAGACCATGACTTGGACTTCCTATGGTGCACCTGGGTTATATGTGAGCTGTTATATGATTTGGACTGAAATGCCTTATATGTTATATGTGTACCGGGCCTGTTTACAGTGCCCCATTTATAAATGGTACTTGGGTTTAATGCCTCATATGTTATTTGATAAATCTGGTAAGGTCTTTTCAATTGTACTTAATGTATTATTATTTCTTGAATACTGGTTATATATATATATATATATGAATGGTAAGTTGATAATTAAATTTAAAATTTTAATTGAATATAAATTATGGTATTGTCATGAATGTTGTGTGAGATGCTTGAAATTCCTTTTTTATGTGTATCTATAATTTAATATGATTAATATGAATAGGAAGTTCCATGTCTCATATGTTCTCACTGAGCAATGTTGTGTATGCTCATTCCTTCACAGTTTTTCTTTTGCAGGTTATTAGTTAATGGACGAGACTATTCTTCTATTTCTTCCATCTGAAGCTGAGCTAAGGTCTTGAAAATTTACTTAGTTTATTCTTAGATGATTTCCATTATGGAGTTGGGTTGTAACTAACCCAAAATCAATATTTTTAATAAATGTATTTTGTTAAGTTATTATTTTGAACCAAAACTTAGTTTTTTTCATGGTACTTAATCATGAATAATTGGATATGAGTGCTTGATTAAGTGTTCATATGTAATCCCATAGGTTAAATGTATAGTATTTGTTAGGCTTGTGTGGTTAGACTCCAGTCACAACCCTGGATTTGGATGGTGACAATGGTGGTATCAGAGCTTTAGGTTAGAAGAGCCGAAAATCAATAGGATGTTTCGTTTTATTTGAAGTTATTATTTGTTTTCAGTTTTGTATTATGTTCCTTAACTAATCTTATTTGCTTCATACTCATTTCCTTTCTTAAATCTTTGATTATCTTTTCTTTGTTATTCTTCCTCTAAAAATTATTTATCCTTTTCTAAAATATCTTATCTTGTTACTTGTCATTTGCTGTCTTTTTTTTTTTCTTCCTTATTATTGCCTCTTAAAACTCTTTTTTTTTTTTTCTCATTGTTTTGTCTAAATGTTATACATGTTTATATTTTTAATTGTTAGAGAATATAGTTACATATGAGTTAATCTCTGTTGTATAACTATATATTTGAGCTACTTGAAATTTCAGTGTGCATGTGTTAATATTTGTTATTTGTCCATTATATATATATATA
>CANXYC013155578.1:0-10631 GCA_948193065.1 Aleurites moluccanus
CTCATGATCATCATCCAGATACTTTAGATCAATTTTGCAGACATCATTTATATTAAAACGCTTTGCAAGCTCTAGTTGCAAGTCCTTGAAACTCCAACTTGGTTGCAAGCTGAACCTAACTTTGTCTTCTCCAAAGTTGGCCTTAACTCTAACTGCCCCACTATCTCGTAAACTCCTGCTACTGGTTTTTGGGAAGGGAGGCAGAGACTCGAGACTTGGAGGATCTCCCAATATTTTATGGCTTTGGGATCTTGCAAGAGGTTTGTGTTCCTCTCTATACAACGCATGCAATTCTGCATCACTACGTGTTCTCTTGAGCATGCTACTTGGGCCTTCTACTGCTAATGCATCCCCTGTAGTCAAAGCATTGTTGATAATTGTATTTTTCTTTTCTCCAGTGGAACAACAGATGCTTGATCCAGAGCTTTGACTACATGATGAGGACAAGGATTTTGAATCAGTAGCACCAATACTGACTATACCATTCTCAGGTTGAGGGTTTAGTGGCTTTGAATTATCATTTGTTGTCAATGAGGCAAAAGGACCATTTCCACAAAAATTTGTAGAGGTCAGTTCTGGAAAAGATCTATAGAAGGAACCAATCTGAATAGCACCTTCAGCACCTTGGACAGAGTCGATCACTAATTGGAGTTTCTTTAATGAGTGACCAACTTTCTTAAGCTTTCGTGAAGGCCACCGGGTGATACCATGTTGCCTGCATATCCTTTTCAGAGTGGTTGGGCATACTGCAATTAAGAACAAACTGGTGAGGAACAAACATAAATCTGGATATAACCTATTCCCACACAAATATAACAAGCAAAGTTCAAGCAAAATAGATGTCGAGGACATACATTTCACAAAAACATAATAATAGATGCACAATTTCACAAAATAAAAAATAATTATAATGAACGTGAAGAATTACGAATATTTAAATAAAGGCATAGCAACCTAATGGAAGAAACCAGGGTAAAGAAATCTTGCATGATAAGAACTGGAAATCAGAAATTAGGAGAAGTGAAAATGATTAATATCAAGACAGGTAGATATCAGAACAAAAGGGTGCTGGGTTAAACCTCAAGAAAATGCTGCAAAAAATATATGAGAATCAAGTTGATAGAGTAAAGTTTGGGAATAAATTCAAGAATTATTAAAAGCAAGCATAATAAAGGAGTTTGAGAGGGTAAAAGACAGCATTTCAGAAAGGGATACATCATTTTGGAAGTACCATCTAGATACAATTCAATTTTCATACTATCACTCTAGCAGGCATGTGCACAACTTGTTCAGTGTATTATAGTGATAAGAGGAACAAATTACACCATAAATCGATTGAGAAATTTCTTTTAACGAGCACGTCTTTTGAAGGATTACTTATAATTCATGAAAAAGTGCGCCACATCAAGCCTATAGAGGATTACATTGTAGAGACATCCAGTAAAATATAAAGATCACACGAGTTAAGAAAGGCTTTGGTTCTCTCAATTACTTCATTGTAATATTTAACCAAAAATAAATAAATGAAAGAAGAATATTTGATTTCCAATTGTGAAAAAAAATTCTCCTACCGCCAATACTCTTAGCAGCATCTTTAAGGCTCCCTGCAAAATACTGCTGAAGAACTTGCAAGCTGATTGTCTTCTCTGCCTTAGTCCGTCTCTTCTCACCTGTTTTCCTGCTGCCTGATGACTGCTGGCCAGCAAAAGAACTTTTGCTACCCTCAATGCTAGCTTTGGGTCCAGAATTTTGCTGAAGTTTTCCAGACTCTGTAAAACCCTGCTTACAGTACAATTCTTCTAGAGAGTCATCCCAATGAGTTGCAACTTTGAACTCTTCTTTAGGTTCTTTTGGACTGTCCCATGAGACACAGACGCTTTTACCTTTCTGTTGAGCCTCCATCATCTGGGCAATCCATGATGACCCCTCTGCATAGGGTTCTTTCAATAAAGAAGATGCAAACTTATGAGTTTCTTGTTTATGATGCCTTCCATCTGAAGCAACAGCCATTTGCCAGCTGCTATTTTCCTCGAGCTCCTTGTCCATGACATGTAAACTCCGACAAGCTTGTTGTATGGCAATGGTCAGTAATTCCCACATTCGTTTTTGTTCTTCAGTATCTCGGCAATCTTTTGGAAAGAATAGCTCCAAGACAAAATCAGCTGATCCAGCATAGGTGCTTTGCAGGGGAATTGCAACAGCAGCATGCAAATCAAGCACCTTAGCATGGTGAGATAGAGGATAATCTGTCTTGCTAAAGGCAGTTATATCAGTTGCAAAACACTGTTTGTTTGTCATGAACGCTTTCCCGACAATCCCTTGACCTAGGAAAAGGTATTGCTCAGAGCATGCCACATGGAATGCCAAAAATTCTTTATCAGCCACAAAGCAAGCAGAGTCCACAGTGGAGATATAATGGGCAAACTTCTCATCAAAATGTCGACATCCACCTTTTCCTTGCTGGAAGCATCTGGCCCATGTTAGAGCTAAAGGTAACTTATGTGTTTTGCATACAGATTCCAAAATCTCTGATATCTCTGGAACCGCAGCTTGGCAGAACTCTTTACAAGCCTGTGAAAAAGGAAGCACAACTGTGATAATATTAATCATAAATTTGTATATTAAATCTAGTGTTTGAAAGACGTCATCTACTTACCTTTACACTTGGCGGGCAGAAGTCTTGTGAACTCCTTAGATCAACAGCCTGAATATAAATATGCTTATTAGAATATCCGTTGTAGTGTGTCAGAGAAGTCATATTACATGTAAATCAATAACCATTTGACATTTTTGAAAGATTCTTGTCGGAAGGGTATTTAAACAAAAGAAATTCAATGCAAAGAGGAAAGGAAGTGCATTCAAGCAAGTAGTAATGGTAATTAAAATTAAGGACTTTTTTTAACAAAAATAGCAGAACATGTAGTAACATAACAAGGATAGAATATAGTGTCAATTGCCCAGGCAACGTATCATGCATATTAAATATAATGGAGAGGATTACATGCTTCAAATTAGAGATTGTCCAATGACTTCTGCCACAACATGTCAAATGTTCAGAGACATAAACTGAAAATGGTACATATCTTGGCAAACAATATAGGTTAGAGAAACTATTAACATGACTCATATCCAATGTTATTCCATCAAAATTAATGTTTAAAGCCCTCAAAATTAAATATTTGAACTTCATTGATATACAGAAAATAAGAGAGAGAAGAGACCTCGAGAGCTTTGCAGATAGTTTCTAACTCTGGGCGGTAATTGATATATTGAGAGGTCATTACAACCTCAACAACCCCCAAGCAAGTCCCAGTGCCCCTCTCAAAGACAGGAACTGCAAGCGAACCACTAATGTTATATTGCTTCGCATAAGTTTTACGTGGATACTCATCAGTTCTGAAGAACCGAACATCTGGAGTCGACTCTGGCAACTTCCCCAAGAAGACCCTACCAGGCAACCCAAGTGACTCTTTTGAATCCCCCTCCACTGGGAAATGATAGGCTTCTGAAACATTTCTATAACTTGCAAGACTTTTGCTTTTCAGACCGAGGAAGCATGGCTGGTCAACAGTCGTGAGAACATGCTTGCCTTCTTTCTTTGTAGGCACCCATATCTGAACAAGGACTTCCCTATCTTTTGTGCAATCTTTCAACCGTCTTACAAAATGCATTAATCTTTGTTTCACTAAAGAAGATGACCCTGTACCTGCCATTGGTCCAATCCACAATCTTTTGCCCAGTTCACTACCTTCAATGGGAAAACCTTCAGTTTGTACTAAAGATGTGATACTCTTGACAGAACTCTGGTTTTGAGATTCAGTCTCAGCAAGTTCCTCCACTTTCGTATTATTATGAAGCAGGTTTCCAGGTAAGTTATTTTCTGTTGCTTCTTGGTGGATTTGCTGATGAAGGTTTGTACTTATAAGACTGCTGCTGGACTCCATAAAAGGAGTATATTGTGAAGGATCACTTGGAACACCAGAGGTCAATGGGCCTGGCTGTGAAAAGTTGAACCCATCAATCGTCTCCAACCAGCATCCATTATACAAGAGTTCATCCATGAAATCCAAATCAACGGAACTGCCTGAGAAGGTCCTGGACTTAGAATCAGGTTTAAAGGCGCTATCATCCATAGTGAACTTGCTTCAAATTTGCATCTAACTGAGCCTATTAAATCCCAATTGTAAACTTTATCATGATCCGAAACACAAAAGAACAGTAAAAATGTAAAACAAAAAGAGGAACTTCCAGGAAGGATTGGTATTGCTTCTATCCAAAAATCCAATATGCCCGGCTTGGAGAAACATCGTCAACAAAAATTGTTTTTGTAAACTGCAATCAGAAATGCATTTCAGAGGAAGAAACCTACCATACTTTCATTCAGAACTAATACAAATCAAGGTACCAAATAGGAAAAAAAAAAATCCTGATTACAATCTTACACAACATTTCACTTCTTGTTGATTCTACAAGAATTTACAAACCCAACGTCAGGTTAAGTTTACAAATTACCTGCAGCAAGTTTTATATGATTAAAGAAACAATTTTGAAAACCCACCAAAAAAAAACCCTTAACTCAATAACACCTAAGCAATCAAAATCAGTTCTAATGTGGTGTCAACTCTCTCAAAAGTTGAACTATAGGAAGTAACTAACAACAACACTAACAGGACCATGAAAAAAAGAAATTCTAATAGCTTCTATCAAACACAGAATTTATAGTACGGAAACAGATAGAAATAGAAAAAGGGACAACAACCAATTTCTTCTAGCTTCTATGCAACAAAGAATTTATAGTACCAAAATAAATAGAAATAGAGAAAAAACAAAGAAATAGATAACAACCCATTTCTTATAGCTTCAAGAAGGGTCAGAATTTTAGAACTAATAGTAAAAAACCACAAAGAAATAGCAAATGAAACAAAAAGAAAGAATAAGAAGAGAATGCAAGGAAAGTACAACTTACTTCATAAAAATTGCTGAAAAAATTGAATTGGGTAACTCATTAAATGTGTCTGTACTATAGCTTAGCTTGAAACAAATCTAAATCTGAGTAAACAAGAGGCAGAGATTAATCAACAGATATTATGTTCAGTGAAAGTTGGGGTTTTCGTAAGCACCCTTCCACATAAAAGGAAAGGAAAAGGAAAAAGAAGAGCATTTCGGTAAATATCTTCTCTGTTCTGTTCTGAAAGAAAGAATTAAAAAAAGGAGGCTTTCTTGCGTAAATATAGAAGTCTGCGCGTGACGAATCTTCTCCAACGCAAACAAGAATTGGGACCCACGGTAAAATATATCAATCTATAATATATAAAATGATTAATTAAAAAAATTATCAATTATTAATAAAATTATAATTTTTTCATAAATAAAAATTTTTAACAATTTTATATATATATTTTTAATTTTTGACAAATTTAATATGAAACAAAAATTTAGTCAAAACTACATTGTCGGAACTGACGTGACATACTAATTTAATATTATTATTATTATTATTATGTCAGCATTTGATTAGGAAATCAAATTGAATCAAATTAATTTAAATCAATCGATTCGATTTGATTTTTTAAACTTCAGTTTTGTTCGATTATTTTTTTGAAATTTTAGTTTTTTTATTTATTTTGATTTTTTCAAAAAGAAATCAAATAATTTTTTCATTCCATTCGATTATTTTTTGAAATTTTGATTTTTGTTTTGGTTCGATTTTGAGAGTTTTATTTCGGTTCAATTTAAATTAAATCGAATGATTTCTTACTTTTTTTTTTTCAATTTTATGGTCATTCAATACTAAAAATATTAAAATTAGTTAAGTTCAGTTTAGACATTTTTATTTTCTTTTGAATATCGAAATAATTAAAACGAACCAAACTAAAATAGAAAGTAAGTTATTCAGGATGAACCGATATATTTTAATTAGGTTATTTAGTTATTTAACATGAAAATCAAAATTCGGTCAGAGCTCCATTGTCGGAGCTGACGTATCATGCTAATATGATGTTTATTATTTTTTTTTTTGTTATGTCAGCATTTGACTAGGAAATTAAATCAAATCAACCGAATCAAATCAATTTGAATCAATCGATTCGATTTGATTTTTTAAATTTTAGTTTTGTTCGATTATTTTTTTGAAATTTCAATTTTTTTATTTGTTTTGATTTTTTCAAAATGAGATCAAATAATTTTTTCATTCCGTTTGATTATTTTTTGAAATTGTGGTTTTTATTTTGGTTTGATTTTGGCAGTTTTATTTTGGTTCAGTTTAAACTGAATCGAACAATTTCTTACTTTTTTTTTTTTAATTTTATGGTCATTTAATACCAAAAATATTAAAATTGGTTAAGTTCGGTTTAGACATTTCGATTTTCTTTTGAATATCGAAATAATTAAATCGAACCAAACTAAAATAGAAAGTAAGTTATTCAAATTGAACCGATATATTTTAATTTGGTTATTCGGTTATATATATATATATATATATATATATATATATATATATATATATATATATGGTTAGTTTGGTTTATTCGTTTTTTTTTTTTAAGAAAACCAAATAGAATAAAAAACTGAAATTTCAAAAAATTAATCAAACCAAAGTAAAGTTTGAAAAATTGAATCAAACCAACCGAAATAATTTTATCATTTTGATTTTTTTTAAAAAAAATTAAATGAATAAAAAAAACTGAAATTTCAAAAAAAATTAATCAAACCAAATTGAAATTTAAAAAATTGAATCCAATCAATCTGTTCAAGTTGGTTTGATTCGATTTGATTAGGTTAGTTCGATTTGATTTCCTAGTCAGATGCCGATGTGAAAAAATAATAATAATAATAAATGTTACGTCAGCTCCATCATAGGAGCTCTGACTAAATTTCAGTTTTGTACTAAATTTTTCAAAAATTAAAAATATATGTATAAAATTGTCAAAATTTTTAATTTATGATAAAATTGTAATTTCGCAAATAGTTTATAATTTTTTTTGTAAGTAATCCTATATAAAATGGCTTTTCTAACTAACATCATCGTCTAAAATTAAAAATTCAGATAATATTAAATAAATAAATTTAAAAATAAAATAAATAAGTGAAAAGTAAAATTATAATTTATTCTATTAAATGATAATAATTATAATAAAATATAATTCTATTAAAATTTTATTTTATTTTATTTATTTTTATATTAATATATTTATATTTTTCTAATAATTATTTAATAAATATATTTTATCTGAAATAATACCGCCTGTTAAAAAAATCATATATAAAACTATATGAAAATGGAATAAAACGAGTTTATTAATTTTTTATATTTTCTAAATTATACATTTATTATATATTAGTATTATTTTTATGGTAAGATTTACTATTATTATTATATTATGGTAAGATTTACTATTATTATTATTATTATTATTAATAAGATAAAAACTCAATTTAATCCCTGAATTTGTCATCGACATTCAATTGGGTCCAAATTAACCTTGTAGATCAATTGAGTTCAAAAATTTTAATTTTCGATTAATTTAGCCCACATTTATCCTAAAAGCGTGCAACCTACGCAATCAACAACCAAAAAAATGAAAAAAATGAAAAAAAAAAATAATTTCTTTTCATTATCGTTTTCTTCTTCCAAGTAAAAATTACAGATATCAACAAAAAAAATCATAAAAATAAAAAATCCATCATCATGCATAAAAACCCAACGTCAATTTTCAAACACTCATTTCTATTTCAATCTTCATCTTCATTCACTTTCATTTTTTAGATTTTTCAACAAACAAAAAACAAAACATATATTGTAACTAACAAAAGTGCAAATTAAATCCTAATTTAAATTGAACTCACCAATTCTCCATTGTATTGATAATTACAAATTGAATCTAAAAATTCGTACCCAACAAAACTATCTTTGCCCAAATAGAGAGAGAAGTACCAACAGGGTGAAAGGGGGATTTATCCCATTTGGACTTTCAAATGGAGGAATTGTAGCTGAGAGTTGATCCATTGCTTATCGATTCACCAAAATCACCAACATCAGACACATCAAATTCATCATTGGAACTATCATTTTTATTCCCGTTAAAGCAATTGCATCAACGGTCGTCACAAAAACATACTGGACTTGGCTCAAACTCAGTTCCTCCATCCTTGGTTCCATACTATGCTTCAATCTATACTGTATATCTTCATCGGAAATAAAAATAAAAGGGTCTTCCTCTCCAATTCACTCTCTCTAATAATGAAACAATTTGATTTTTTTTCCTGAAACCTTATCTTTTCGTCGAAACCTAAGGTCTGTAACTTTTCTCAAACCCATAAGAAACCAGGAATTGATTCAGTTTCTTTTCTAAGTCTTTTTCTTCTTGCTTTTCAGTTTTGATGATGGCTGACCCGTCATCACCCGCTGCGCTATTTTACTGCACACCATTACTCACTTATAAGAACTATAAGCTATTGTAAGACTAGAGAGAGGAGGTTATAGTTTAGACTATTGTTGTTGTCTGAATATAGTGGAATTATTCAGCAACTGAGTACGATAAGGTGGGAAGTAGGCAGTGGAAGCTATGGACTGGATTATTGAAGAATTCGTATAGTGAAAACAGAGAGATAGAAGGCTACCATGAGAGAGAAATTAGGGCTTTGGTTTTTTTATTTTTTATTATTAAAATTGACTTTTCACTCTCAAAGAGCAGTGCATAAAATGCATATTCCTTTTTTCAGTTAAAATTGGGTTAAATTGGCTTTAAAATAAAATTATTGTGCTAAATTGAACTAAAAGGTCATTTTGAATCTGATTGAATATCGAACAAGTTCAGGAGCTAAATTAAACTTTTATCTTTATTATTATTATAGAACTGATTGATTATTTGATAATTTCTAATACTTATTATATTATTTACATATAATATACATTTATATTTTGGAAATAATATGTTAAGAAAAATCAAAGTAACACATGCAGCGACAGAAAAAGAAAAAGAAAACAAATAACATTAGGTGGTTCAGTATTGCAATAGATTTATATTCATGGTTTCTCGAAAAAATAATCCACTGAATCAATATGTTATCATTTTTTAACAGAAAAAATTATAGAATTCTCTTACAATATCTTCACTCATCATAAAGACACTTTATTTGTATACTTTGTGATGCCTTACATCCTTGGAAAAAAGTAATAACTCAATTGTTAGGTAAAACTCAAAGAACCTCTCATATAGTACTCATATTTATAATGTTACCCATTATCAATCCTAATTTAGTAAGGATTCTCACCCAATTAGAAATAACATTAAAATATGAATTTTATTTTATAAAGAAAATAATCCTCCACACAATTGAGGAATATTTCTTAAACATAAAATAGGAAAAAATTTATTTGCAGTCCCATTAGAATTTTGAGTTATAATCCTAACAATCTCCATATTGACTCCAAATCTCATAATCAAACAATCTTCGATAATCTCAACGGTCTCAATCTTGTCTCAAAAAATTTTTAATCATGCAATCTTTAAATATTTATAGTCTTCAATTATCAAACCTTCATATTAGAGTTTCACCTCAATCAAAACGATATCTTTGTAATTTAAGCTAATCACATCAAATTCATCATTATCATCGATTTTCAGCTTAGCCTTCATTTTCTCCTATAGCTTATTTAAACTCTTCAAATCTTCTTTCAATTTCGAGCAGCAATTATGTATGTGACCACTTTTCTTCATAACTAGCACTTGACATCTTGACTTATAATTGAGGCGTCTTCAATATCTATCATCTTCTCAATTTAAAAAAAGGGTAAAGTACAAAAAAAATATCCTATGATTTGAGCTATTCTCACTTTGGAATTTATGAAAATCTTTTGGATAAAAGGGTACTAAAATTTGTGCCGTTAATATTTTAGGATCCATGGCCAAACGTTGTTAGTCCCTAATGATATAGTGCTTGTGAACCCCACTAAAGTATTTTTTACATATTACATAATATCACATGTATTCCAACGTAATCCACAACATCTTTATCTGGATTTTCATTAATTCACATAGAAATTGAGCTAAAATTAAAAAAAAAAATTAAAATTACAAAAATAATAAAATAAAAACAATGAAAATTAAAATTCATATTCTCTCATATCCCAAACAACTAAACCAAGAATCAAAATTCAATTTCCACAACATACAAATCATAATTTTGAATAAATTATTTCCAACAAATTCTTTTTACTATATCTTAATTGGATGTTCACATATTGGATTGGTGCAGTTTTGCCATCATATTCAATCCAACCCATAGATTGCAGATTAAAAATTTATTCATCTAATTCAATCCACGAAATAATTAAAATTAATCCAATCCGTTCCGTAATTATTGTGCGGTTTTATATTATATAGTTTGCATTATTTTATTAATTACTATTTTATAAAAAAAATCAAAACATACTAATAGTGAAAGTCCCGTTGACCAGGGGGGGGGGGGGGGGGGGGGTTTGTTATTGGAGGTCAGAGGAAGAAACAAAAATCAATTTCCAAAACATAAAAATAATCATTTTGAATAAAAGATATCCAACAAAATCTATTAACTCAATATGCAATGGATTTTCCCATATTGCATAGTTGCAGTGGAGCCAACAAAGACAA
>CANXYC013155634.1:0-12824 GCA_948193065.1 Aleurites moluccanus
CCGTAGCTAGCCAGTCCAGAAATTCCTCAAGTGCAAGGCTGCCATGAAACTCTTCAAGTGAGGGGAAAAAGCCTGTAAATAGGCCTCAACCTGCACTAATTAGAGGATCCAAATTTTTTACGTCCAAAATATCACAAAATAATTCTCTCTAATCAAACTAAATTATTTTTATTTAATTAATCTAGTTGACCTCTTGAATTAGATATTTAGTTAAAGAAAATTCATCAATCTTATTCAATGTACTAAAATTAACTTTTTTTTAAAGCATCAAAAGGACAAACTTGAATTTTTTTCCTTCTTCTAAGCTTTCTTCAAGAACATATCAAGAACATTCTTGATAGTGTTCTTGATAAAAAAAAAAAAGCATATAATTTGGATCAAAGCTTGATTCCAAATGGAAAGTTTGACAAGGAAGCGACCTCCTTTGAGTGATTGAAACTCTTGACCTTCAAATCAATATAAGATGAACCAAGCTTGAAGGCAATTTGTCGAGCCTTGGTGTGTTCAGGTTTAAGTGTTTCATATCTTTTTATTTTTATTAATTTTGCAACCATATAATTTGTTTGGGCATAATTACATGAATTGATAACAATCCATGTGATCTTTCTTCTTCTTCTTTGTAAAACTCTTTAATAAAAACTAAATCAAGATTAGAATATTTATTAATTTATTCTTTTCAATGTTTAATACTCTTGATTGAAAAACAAATTAATTTGAACCAAATAGAACTTAGAAAGCATGCTTAGTATCCCTTTTTTGTGATATTCATATTTATTTATTTTAGCTACTGTTTGATTGTTCATGTTTGTTTGAAATTAATTTTTAATAAGTTTAAAACACCTAGAAATATAAGGGAAAGATTTTAGGTGAATGAGGGAGAAAAATATTTGAAAATCACACTTAAATCATGAAAAAATGATTTAAAAACGAAAGGAAA
Organism: Aleurites moluccanus; assembly: GCA_948193065.1. Taxonomy (NCBI): domain Eukaryota; kingdom Viridiplantae; phylum Streptophyta; class Magnoliopsida; order Malpighiales; family Euphorbiaceae; genus Aleurites; species Aleurites moluccanus. Next base: position 938 of record CANXYC013155634.1, read on the forward strand.
AACAAGTACCAGGTTCGAAGGGCCATGTCGCCCTTCATAAGAGCCATATGGCTCTTCATGTTCCCGTGTTGGACTGAGAAAGGCCATGCGGCCCTAGTAGTGCCACAGAGGAAAATTTTTGTGCCATATGGCCCTTTCTTGTTTCTTTTATGTTTGTTCTTTGATTTGCATGTTAGTTATGCACTTCTTATTGTATATAAGTGTTATATGCCATAATTAGATGTATGTAACCTAGGTTGGGTGTTTATGTGATGGTTTTATTTGACTTAGAAACATGCTAGGTTAAAAGTGCTAAAGTTAAACCTAATGTTGCTGATAGGTTTTAAGCTTGTAAATTGGTATGTGATGATTCAAGTATATGTTAAAATGACCTTAAAATGAACATAATGCCATGAATGTATAATTTGAGCATGAACTTAAAATGCATAAGACATAGTTGATTAAAAGCAAACTTTGTTGCCATGTAAATATGAAATGTGTCTTGTAGGTTAGCATGCCATGATTAGGTTAGATGTGAAAAGTGGTTTAACTTGAGAATAATTTGGAGTATGAGTTATTATTCTTAAAGTATTTTGATCACTTGTATATAAACCAAATGATTGAAGTAACATAATATATGTTTTGCATCATGCATAAGTTAAACATGAGTTTTGATATGATTAGAAGAAGCGTATTATTTTTGCAAAGTATATTGTGCATACACTTGGATTGTATGAGCTAACTATGTAGAGATGAAGAAAATAAAATGAATAACAAAAGCCCTATAATGCTCAAGCATGAAAGTTAAATGGGCATAAAATGCATTAAGGCCTAAAATGCAAAGTCCAAGATGCAAAGATTTTATTTAATGTCTTATGTTGTGTAATTCTATTTTCACCTTTCCTTTTCTTTATCTTAAGTTGTTAGATGAAAGAATTTCAGTTCGCATCCCAGCCTCCCAACTTTGCCTATCATCGTCTTCCTCAACAGGTCTACGACGCCTACGAGGTGCCTCATCAACGTACTCCTTTTCTATACTCAAATCGTCCTCATCACTACCTGGATCACCATGACGATTCTATTGACGATTTCGTCGCCCCTGATTGGCCCTAAGATGGGTCTCCATCAATACGTCTATTCTGTCAGTAATCTGCCCTAACTTCTATTCAAATCGTTCCTCCATTCGCACCACCCTTTGTTCTAGGTCACGCTCGTTCCCCTCATCAGGACGTTGCTGCTGTTGTCATCGTGGAGGCATGGCTTTTTAAAGCGCAAGCTCTGATACCAACTAACGCAGTGAAATATCAATGGAAAATGAAATAATATTACAATTCGTTGATTCACGCACGAATACTGGAAAGTAATTTTCTATAACCTGTTGATTTTATAAATACCAGGAAATAGGTATCAACTTCGTGTTTTCTAGAAAAACCGAAACTGGAAGAAAAGTAGGGTTTCTTATTATTCGGCAAACTGTCTCTTATAAAATTAAACACGCCTATTTATAGGCTAAAAGAAGAATAAAACCCTAGTGGGCTAGAAGACTTCGGCCCAAAATATGACAAAATAAAACAGTACACAAATAAGCAAAAGAATGCGCTAAAAACTTCAGAGACTCCATTCGGGCTTTAAACGGCCAAATTTAGGGACAAAACTGGGTCATGCTAGGTGTCCCAGCAATGTTCTAATTCTCTAAACGAGTTTCGAAACAAGTACTCATGGGTCCCGTGGCGCATCTTGTGCTGAAAGTTATGGCATTTTAAAGGCGATCTGTGTGAAATGCCCTATATTGCTTCTTCAAAAACTATAAAGCCTGCTTTTCTATTTGGTGGCCCGCATCAGAATGGATGGATATGTAAATAGTCATAATTTAATATATTATATAATTATATATTAAATTTTATAAATATCTCGTTATAAATATATTCACATGTCATTTTATATTTATACAGTAAAATAGCTTATTAATTGAGTAAAATTTTGTATTTGATGCTTATAGTTTACTAAATTGGACTAATTTAACTTATTAATTAACATATTTTATATTGAATTCAAGTTTCACATAAGTATGTGGGAAAAAGTTTTTCAGCCACTAACACAAATTTATGGATTCATCTTACTCAATATAAAAATGCTTAATACATAAGTTAAGCCCTAAAATTTTACAGATAAACTAATTTACATTTATGATTTTTTATTAAAATCTATTATACTCCTAAATTTTTTATTTATGTTACTAATTAATACAATATTGATAGATTGATAATATTTTTATTTCAATTTGTTTAAAACCAACAGAAGCAAAGAGATGTTTTAATTTTATTTGCAAAAGACCTTATGAATTTCAACATATTAACATAAAATAGGATAACTAATAATATTTACACAATTGGTTTGGAAAAATAAATATCATTGGTAGAAGAACTTATTTTACAATGAGTGACAAGGAAGTAAGAGAATTAAATGATATAATTTTCTAGTTTGTGATCGATGCATGTGAAGAAAAAACACAACAACAATAATATAAATTAAATAGTCAATAATTCTATAAATTATAGATTTTTATATTTTTTTTACAATTTTACTTATTATACAAAAATAATTTTTTATATTTTTATAGATATAATTTTTTTAACGATTTCAATTAGTTTACCTCATAATTTTTTTCATAAATTGATATTTAACATTCGACTTTTATAATTTTTTATAAATTGAGATTCAAAAATTTAAACATAAATAGGTAGTATAAATTGGGAATTCATAGAAAATTAATCTCAAGTACTTTGGCTTTGGAATAATAAAAATAAATATTAAAAAATAAAAAATAAAATACAACAAAAGAAGAAGAAGAAAAAAATTGTATTATATTAGCTACTGAAACGAAAGTGTAAATAATACAATAAAAAAGTTGGAATAGATGACATTAACAACAAAATATATTTATCAATTATATATATGTAATCAAATCCTGGCCATGCAAAAATTGATCCTACGCCCAGGAGAGAACTAAAAGAAAAAAACAAAAAAAATAAATAAAAAGAAGAAATATGGTGGCTAGGAATGGAACAGCCAACCACCTAAGAAATTTTGGATACTTTAACCAATGATCCCGCAATGGACCGACTAAAAAATTGATAAAAATAAAAAATTAAAAAATTAAATATTTAATTAAAATTAAATCGATTAAATTAAAATAAAATAAAAAATAATTAAATTTATTATTATATAATAAAAAAAAATATATTAATTTATTTTTTATTATACAATATAAAAATAATTCAATTAAATTTAAAATAATAATATAATAATAACTAATTATTATAAAAATAAAAATTATCAAAATTAATTTTACATAAAATTATAAAAAAAATAATTTTTTATATCATATATTATTTTATGAAAAAATTTAACTTATGTATCATACTAGTTGTTCTTTAATTTTTTAATATTTAGATAATTTTGAGATTAAAAAATTTAATAAGAGTTAAATTATAATTAAATTAAATATATAATAAATATAAGATATATTATAATTATATTACATATATGAAACATGATAAATAAAATATATTTATATAAAATAAATAAATAAAGTAATATACATTAGTTAACATATATATTAAATATTAATAAAAATAAAATTTTAAATTACAAAAATATTTATATTTTAAGAGTATATTAAATTTAATGAGTTTAATTATTTAAAAAAATTAATAATATAATTTATTTATTAATTAAATTATCTGATAATTATAAATATAAAACTTATTTTAAATATAGTGAAAATAATCTTAGAAAATTTTTAAAAAGTTTTGAGTTTGAATCTCCTTAATTAGGAAGATTTATTAAAAATATTTTAAAAATAAAATGATGTTGTTTTAATAAAATAAAATAAAAAAATAATTAATTATTCAAAAATAAATAATTTTAATATAATTTCTAATTTTCTAATTCAACCCACCAGTTCAATATGATTTTGACAATCATGACTTTAACCATTAAGCCACACATAATGGTTTGTGATTTAGTTACACTCCATCATATTTTAGTATATTGTATAATTATTAAGAGGCAGAAGAAGAAAAAAATTGCTAGGCCTACGATAACTTTGCTTCAATGGTAATGGGCTAATGTAATTATTGGGCTTCTTTTTTCAGGTAAATACATCAAAAATAACATTCAAAAATCCAAAAAATCTGTTTAAATTTAAAAATATTGTTATATATATATATATATATATATATATATATATATATATATATTAAGTAGATTCAAATATTCTTTATATTTTATATGAAATAACTATTTTTAATGAGTGTTATAAACTATTAAAATCGTTAATTTATTTATATTTTTTTAACATAAATATTTTATAATTATATTTTATCTGAAATAATTATTCTAAAGAATACTCATTAAAAAATTAAATTTTTAATTAATTAATATTTTTAATTCTTTTAAAATAACAATTGAATCAAATAAATCTAAAATATTAGGTTTGAATTTGAGTTATAAATATTCAACTAATATAATAATTATGATTTATAATATAAAATTATTAATAAAAATATAAACAAAATTACATATTATGAATAAAAAAAAATTATCATAAATAACATATTAATATCATAAACAAAAATCAATGTGTTACAAACACAGCTGTCTAGCTAGTACGGGCTGCTTGCTGTGATTTCCATTTGATCTTTCTGTTAGTAATATTCCTATAATAATGGTAGTCAAGATTAATTCATATTTTTAGGCTACAATATCTCTTGCTTAGTTATTTCCCTTTCTTTGTGTATTTAAACTCAGTTTCAGATTGAAGGCAGGGCTTCCTCAATTAAGTTCCAATTTCCATCAGCTATCAAAATAGGTCGAAAGTAAAAAACCACGTATATATCATCGTGGTATAAGAGCTCTGGCATGGACCAACGAGTTGAGCAATTGGAGGCCATTGTAGCTAATTTGTCCACTTAATTAACAGAGCTTATTTCTCAACTGACAGCTCGTATGGATCAACTTACTACTCAAGTGGTTCGTGAGAATGGTGAAAACTCTGCTGCACACCACCATGGTGCAGGATCTGCAGTCAATTGAGCTCACGCCAATACAAGTGGTTCAGGTCCCACCACAGGATATGCACCAAAACTAGTTAAATTGGATTTTCCCCGCTTCGACGAACATGAAGATCCAACGAGTTGGCTATGTCGCGCAGAGCAGTTCTTTTAGTACCACCATACCCCATTAGAGGAATGGGTTTCCCTCCCTTCTTTCCATCTCATAGGCAAAGCACAATTGTGGTATCAATTGCTTGTTCAAGATTTTCCCACTATCTCTTAGGGAGAGTTTCGTGAACAAATACTTCAGCGTTTTGGACCAAACAAATTTTTTATTTTTTTAGTGAGCTCACTAAGTTGAGACAAACTGTGACAGTTAGAGATTACCAATCTCAGTTTGAACGATTCCTTGCCAAAGTTGGCCACTTGGATCCATCACGATAAGTAAGTTGTTTTCTTAGTGGACTTTCAGATTCTCTCTATGCTGATGTACAGGCAGGCCAGCCCACTACTCTATCTGCTACAATCGGGCTTGCAAGGCTTTATGAAGCCCAAAATCAGAAAATTCAACTCCCAACGCATTCTTCCCAAATTCCTCCAAGATAATCTGCTCCAACAGTTCGCAACCAGTCCAAACCTCCAGCAATCCGTCGTCTATCCCTTGATGAAATCAACGAACGCAAGCGGAAGGGATTATGTTTCGGGTGCAATGATCCATATGGTCCCGGGCATCGTTGCAGAAGACTGTTCTCAATTCAAGCAGTATTGGAAGATAGCGACAAGGATGCAAAGATGGAAATTATTGACCCATCAGTTGAGGAATCAGATGCACCAGCAATTTCTCTTCATGCTCTCTTGGGCAGTGTGGCACCAGATACCATACAAGTAACGGGCAAGGTGTGTCATAGGTCAGTGCTTGTTTTGATTGATTCGGGAAGTACACATAATTTTATAAGTGAAAATTTGGCCCAACAAGCTAATCTTCAGCCTTCGAGCCGAAAGCACAGATTAGAGATGACGGTAGTGTTGGGAGAAAAATTAATTAGCCCAGGTGTCTGTTTCCAGGTTCCTATTTGGTTGCAAGGAATTAAATTATTCATTGATTTGTTCATATTTCCTATTGATGGTTATGATATTGTTTTGGGTACGCAATAGTTACGTACACTTGGTGTGATTGTATGAGTTTTATACTTCAAGATGAATTTGTCACATAGCAAGGGTTAAAACAACCAGACAACCAAATTGTTAGCTCTACTCAGTTAGAAAGAGTGACCAGAAAAGGGACTAGCTTGTTGTTACAACTGAAGGGAACCTACAATTGCTCAGATTCAACGTGCTCAACCTCTCATTTTTCATTTGAGATTCAACAATTATTGCAGCAGTTCTCTGATGTATTTGCTAAACCTGTTGGCTTCCACCATCTCGAGCCCAAGATCATAGTATTCCACTTAAGAGCAATGAGCCAGTCTCCGTTCGACCATACCGCTATCCATAGTTTAAAAATTCAGAGATCGAAAAAATTGTCTCATAATTACTAAACAGTGGAGTTATTCAACCCAATCACAGCCCGTATTCATCTCCAGTTATTTTGGTGAAGAAAAAAGATGGGTCTTGGCATATGTGGATTGACTATCGCGCTCTCAACAAAATCACAATAAAAAATAAGTTTCCAATTCCGGTGATAGATGAATTATTGGACGAGCTCAATGGGGCAATTTACTTTTCAAAATAGGATCTTCGATCTGGTTATCATCATATTAGAGTTCATCCCAATGATGTTGAAAAAACGGCCTTCAGAGCACATCATGGTCGCTACAAATTCTTGGTCATGTCCTTTGGGCTCATCAATGCTCCCTCAACATTTCAGTCCTTAATCAATGAGATATTTTGTGACTATCTTCAAAAATTTGTGCATGCTTTTTTCGATGATATTCTCATATATAGTCGCACATGGGCTGACCACATTACAAATTTGCAGGCCGTTTTCTCTATATTGAGGACCCATAAGCTATATGTCAAATTACAAAAATGTGATTTTTGGCGCCAGGAGATCAACTATCTTGGTCATATTATTTCAGGTTGTGGACTGGCAGTAGACCCTTCAAAGATTGAAGCAATTTTGAGCTGGTCAAAACCACTTTCTCCTAAGGCTTTGCGTGGTTTCTTAGGGTTACGTGGTTATTATAGGAAGTTCATTCAACATTTCGGTATGATTGCAGGTCCTCTCACCCGAATGCTTAAAAATAATTCTTTCACTTGGACACCACAAGTAGAGGCTGCCTTCTCATCGTTGAAGCAGGCCATGACTCAAGCTCCGGTTTTAGCTCTTCCTAATTTCTCAGACACTTTTATTGTTGAATGTGATGCATGTGGCACAGGTGTTGGAGCAGTATTGCTACAAAAGAATCCTATTGCATTTTTTAGTTTTGCATTGCAGGGGAAGCAATTACTTTTGTCTACATATGAGAAAGAAATTCTTGCACTAGTACGAGCTGTTCAAAAGTGGAGGCCTTGTCTGTTGGGTCGGCAGTTTATAGTTCGTACTGATCATCAAGCCTTGAAGCATTTGTGGACTCAACGCATCACAACAGTAGCACAACAAAGGTGGTTATTTAAGCTCATGGGGTTTGATTTTATTATTGAATATAAAAAAGGAGCTGAAACCAGAGTGGTAGATGCATTATCTCGAAAGCACGAGGAAGTGTCTAAAATTCATTCCATTTCTTGGCCTATTCCTCAATTCTTAGGAGTAATCCGAGAGGAGGTTAAGTCCAAACCTTCATTACAGCGGCTAGTGGAGCTGGTCCAGAAGGAAAAAGCACTAGGACCTTGGAGGTATCAAGATGGGGTACTGTATTTTAAAGATAAAATTTATCTTGCCCAAGATTTTTCACTACTAGTAGATATCATGGCTCAATTTCACAATAGTACTCATGAGGGATTTTTTAAAACACTACAAAAAGTTCAGTCAAATTTTTATTGGGTAGGAATGCGGAAAAACCTGAAGCGGTTCATCCAAGAATGTGAGATTTGTCAACGGAACAAGGCTGAATTATCTCGTCCAGTGGGTCTATTACAGCCCCTTCCTATTCCTTCTCTAATTTGGGAGGATATTTTTATGGACTTCATTGAAGGGATCCCTGTCTCATGGGAAAAAGACTATTTTTGTGGTGGTGGATCGTCTATCTAAATTTGCACATTTTATAGCTATAGCTCATCCGTACACCGCTGTAAGCATAGCTCAAATATTCTTTGACCACATCTTTCGCCTGTATGGTATGCTAAAATCCATTGTTTGTGATCGTGATGTTACTTTCACTAGCCAATTTTGGAAGGAATTGTTTCAGCTTACTGGAACTAAATTTAATTTTAGTTCAGCTTACCATCTTCAAACTGACGAACACTTGAGATGTATTTGAGATGTTTATAGGATTTGCAGCCTAAGACTTGGTATAAGTGGCTATCTTGGGCGGAATATTGTTACAACATGGGAGTCCACTCTTCGACTAGAAAGTCACCATATGAAATTGTTTATGGTAAGCCACCTCCTACTCTCATTTCTTATGTCACAGGCGCAGCCAAAGTGGCTACTGTAGACCAAGAGCTGAAAAGTAGGGACATGATTCTCAAGGAAGCAAAAGCTAAATTACAGCTGGCTCAAGAAAGGATGAAGAAGGTCTATGATGGTAAGCATCGTGAAAGGGAATTTTCCATTGGAGATGAAGTTTTCTTGAAACTTCAACCTTATAAATAGATGTCAGTTGTTGGTCGCAAGAACATGAAGTTAGCAGCCAGGTATTATGGTCCTTACAAAGTCATTGAACGTGTGGGAAAGGTTGCATACAAGTTAAGAGTTACCAGCAGGTTCTAAAATAAATCCGGTATTCCACGTATCTCTTTTGAAAAAATTCATTGGTAGCAAGGCAGTAATGCAGATCCCCTTACCTGAAGTCAGTTATGATGATAATTTACTTCCACATCCCATTGCTATCTTGGAACGAAGACAAAGAAAGGGCGAGAAAGAAGTTTTGGTACATTGGCAAGGCTTGTCACCTGCTGAAGCAACTTGGGAGGATTGGAAATTATTGAAGGCCTAATTTTCGGGTACAACTCACAAGGACATGAGTTCTCTTTTAAAGGGAGAGGAAGATGTTACAAACAAATTTGTCTAGCTAGTACAGACTGCTTGCTATGATTTCCATTTGATCTTTCTATTATCTTTTTTGTTAGTAATATTCCTATAATAATGTTAGTCAAGATTAATTCATATTTTTAGGCTAGAATATCTCTTGCTTAGTTATTTCCCTTTCTTTGTATATTTAAGCTCAGTTTCATATTGAATATAGCATCCATAAATTTTTCCTTACATTTGTGTAAAGAGGCAGGGCTTCCTCAATTAAGTTCCAATTTCCATCAGTTATCAAAATAGGTAGAAAATCAAAAACCACTATGTTTTTCTACATTAATTTTCGCAACAGACTTTGAAGTCGAAAATGAGGATCAAACTAATTAATGGCTGAAGATCCTCATTCTTTCCGCTTTTTATAATTTGTTTTGTAATTGGGTTAATTATAAAAAAAAATTAAATTTTTGTGAAAATTATAAACTTTGCAGAATATTTTAATTTTGATAAATTAAATTAATTTTTTTTTTAATTTAGACTAATTTTACACTAATTAAAAATTTGATTTAATCGTCGGAGCTAACGTGATAATTTTTATTAATAATATTTTATTAATAATATTTTTAATACGTCAATTCTGATATGATAATTTTTTTATTAATAAAAATTTTGAATTTTATAATTCATTAATATTATTTTATTATTTGAAGTAAAACTCAACATAGCGGCCGGTGACATGTTTCAAGCACTTGACGGCAACAATTCTCTTATCCGTCAACTCTCCTCTAAACCCACCTCTCCCAATAGCATTAGCATTGGAGAAATCATTTGTTGCTGCTTTGAGCTCTGCATATACAAATCGTTTAAGCCCACCAGGAATTCCAGGCCTAAAGTCCAAGCCAAGTCTCTGTATTTGATGTATTTCTTCAAAAAGGCCCAAAAGAACAGAATCCCATATATCAATTCAGCGGCAAATAAGATAGAGATAATTGCAATAATCAAGATGAAGAAACTTAGTTGTTGTGTTTGGATTGAGGGAAAATTTTCTTTCACAAGCTTCTTGATTTTCAAAAAAGCACTAGTCGCCAGATAATAAATTTCAGAATTATTGAAAACTAGAGATATGGAATTCGTGAAACTGAACTAACCATTCTTGGAGACAAGTTTATTACTGTTTATGCTATGTGTAGGCAAAAAAGCATTTGTTGGATTTTTGAAGCTGCCCCAATTACCATGAACAAGATTCCCATTATCGCCAAAGATAAGTGTAGTGGAATTTCCTGCAGGCATATCAAACCACAAATTTGTATCTGAAGAGTAGGTCAGGCGGAGCTCACCGGTCGAAGTGATGACCAGAGAGGCGCTGCCTGAGAGTGTGAAGCTTTTACCAAACGATGGTGGAAAAATTGTTAAACCAAACTGAGAAGGTAAAATTATTTAGGTCCCGTTTGATTTAACTGTTTGTAACAGCTGATATTTGTTATTGATAACTGTTACCTGATAGTTAATAATCATTATCTAATAATTGATTGTTATAAGTGTTTGATAAAATTATTATTAGCTGTTAGCTATTATTATATTCAATCATCATTAAAAACAAATATTAATATTTATCTTTTTATTTAAATATTATTTTTAAAGGGTAATTTAATCTTTTTCACTTAAAAAGTATGAGTTTTTTTTTTTTTTTTTTCCGAAAAAACTCCAAATTAGAATTTTTACAAATAAACTAAATGATTGTAGTAAAATTATTAAACTAAATTGAGAAGGTAAAATTATTTAGGTCCCGTTTGATTTAGCTGTTTATAGCAACTCTTAACTATTACCTGAAAGTTGATAGTTGTTACCTAATAGCTGCTAGTTGTTACCTAATAGCTGATTGTTATAGGTGTTTAGTAAAATTATTATCAACTGTTAGTTATTACTATATTCAATAATCATTAAGAATAAATATTAATATTTATTTTTTTTATTTAAATATTATTTTTAAAGAGTGATTTAGTCTTTTTTACTTAAAAAGTATGAGTTTTTTTTTTTTTGAAAAAGCTCTAAATTAGAACTTTTACAAACAATAGTTTTTTTTACTACCTAACAGCTAATAACTGTCTGTAACTAAACATAATACAATTGTTGGGAATAAAAAAATTAACAGCTATATTAAAAAAACTTTGTCAAACACCCACTCAAGTCCTGTTTGATTTAGTTGTTCATAGCAGTTATTAATTGGTAGCTAGTGGCTGATAGCTGGTAGACTATTACTTAATAGATAATTATTGCAGGTATTCGGTAAAATTATTATTAGCTGTTAGTTATTATTATGTTCAATAACCATTAAGAATAAATATTAATATTTATTTTTTTATTTAAATATTATTTTTAAAGAATAATTTAATTTTTTTTATTGCAAAAAGTGAAACTTTTTTGAAAAAATTTCAAATTAAAACTTTTATAAATAGTTATTTTTTTTATTACCTAACAACTAATAATTATTAATAACTAAACATTATAATGCAGCTGTTAAGAATAAATAAATTAACAGATATATCAACAAATTTTACTAAATATCCACTTAGAGAATTGAAAATTGGGCATAAACTGAAGATGGAATTGGAGAGTGGAGGGTCTTGTTTTGACTTGGAAGCCATGGGGAATTTGAGAAGAGAAAGAAGTGAAGGTTTATTGTACAGAAGGTGAAGGGATTAATATAATAATTAATAATACTATATAT
>CANXYC013155975.1:0-13576 GCA_948193065.1 Aleurites moluccanus
AGTTTCTGTATATTTTTTTTTTTTTTTATGTTCCTCTTCTATATATATATATATATATATATATATATATATATATATATATATATATATATATATATATATATAAATTTTGCAATTAATTAAGCCTGGCCTCATTAGTGAGGGCAAGATTTTATAAATAAAAGAGTAGATATGTTGTCCCGTTCTAAAATGTTTGGCCAATAAGTAGAGGAAACGCAAGGAAAATGATGGGGAAATAGAAAAAGGAAGGAGATAATTGATATAAATAGTAAGGTCAATAGTCACTAAATAGAACATTAATTAGTGGACTAAATAAGGTGAGTTTTAATGGAGGATAATATATATATAGGGCCCTTTGGTCTTTGCTTTTCTAAATTGATCATTGACACTTTGGTTAAAGAGAGGTCCTTTGAACAAAAAAAGAAAAAAAAAAAACATTAACTTTAGTTAGATGGTGTTGTCACCTTATTGGGTAACTACATACATGTCCACACACCTTGGGGATCTTTCGTTAGTTTCTTTGGCCTAATTATGCAAGCAAAAGTGATATATGTTGCAAAATATATTCCACACCAAGCTAGATTTTCTTCTGTGTAGCACATTAATTGATTTCTTTATATATATATAAAGAAAATTTTGAAAAATAAAAGAAGTAAGAAAGAAAGAGACTAAGATAAAGAAAAAAACAGAAGAAAGAAAAGCTTCCAAATACATCATTGCCATATGATGCCAATTCAACCTATGAATCTCTTTCTACCAAAAACAATAGAAGAACAAGGCTATCTAAACTTAATAAGGTGGTTTACTTTAAATTTTAAAGTCAATTTCATTGAACTTTCATTTTCATTCTTTTATAAATTTTGAGTGTCTAAATTTAGCATGACAATAACGTGTTTCTTCTAGTTAAACCTCAGGATAAACCTACCAAAAAACAAGAAGATAAAATTAATTAAAAAAATACCAATCAGCATTTAATTAAGTGGCATTCTATATATCAAAATTTGCTAAATAAGTGCATATATACAGAACAATATATAAAATCACACATACAATATAAGAGAACTGTCATTTTTTTTCTTCTGATCTTTATTTATTGTGCTCTCTATAACAGTGAACAGTGAAGTGCAGAAGATGTAATATTTTATACTATTCCCAGTTAGGACATACATTAATTAATTGAATTCAGATTCAAATGAGACTAATTTTTCCCAACTGGATTTTAGTGGCTATAACGAACGAATTTTTTCAAATTGAAGTTATTATTTATGTACTTTAGTGTTAAATTTATTCTTTTTTTTTTTTTTTAAATCTCTAATAGTACTCCCATAAGTATGGCTCCTCTAGCCTGAAGCCAGTATCTGCTGCACACAGCTGCCATGAAGGAGAATAATGGCAAAATCCATTCCTATGATCAACACCGTCGATGAATAGATCAGGCAAGTCAAACAATGTTTCATCAGAATCAATGGAAAGAGAGCTTGTTGAATCTTGTGTATTGTCCAACGCCAAGCTGTTTGATAGTTGCTCTGTTTCAGCTAATTGGGAAGGTGTCGACGTTTCTGAGAAAACAGAAGTTATTGCTGCCTTGGCAGCGGCAGCTTGAATATCTTTAGGAGACTTGGTAAGCGGTCGGGGAAGTTCATGAACTAATTCAGGGAAATTAAGAAAAGCAGAATCACCTTTGATTGCTAAAGCAGCAACATCATGAGCTCGAGCCGCCATTTCAGCTGTTGGGTATGTACCAAGCCAAATTCTTGATTTCTTTCTTGGCTCTCGAATTTCAGATACCCATTTGCCCCAACTTCGCTTTCTCACTCCTCTATATGTTGGGTGCTTATTATTATTCCCATTCTTCTCATCTTCACTAATCTTTTGTTTTTTCCTAACCCCATTGCCATTTTGAGATTCTTGATTAGCTTTTCTTGAAAATTTAGAAACAGAGGAAACAGAGCAAGTAGTTGTGGTGGAAGATGAGATAAGGAGATTGTCTTGAGCATCAATTTCTAAGTTGATATGTGTTCTTTCCATGAGGAAGAAGGTTAGACTAGCTTTGAGAGTTAAAGAACTAAAGGAAAATGTCGAGTGGTTGGCACATAAAATAGAGGGGGAGGTAATCATAGCTTTTATGATTTTTGCATAATTTTATTTATCTTGTTTATTTTTTAAATAATAATAATAAATAAAAGGAATTAAAGAGAGAAAATTTATACAAAGAAGCTTTGAGGGTCCATGACATAAAAGAGTATACTGTTGAGCTAGTTTGTTACCCACGTGGCAAATGAATAATAAACTCATAGTAATTTCATATTAGTCTCATCATGGTAGCATTATAATAGCCATAACGTAACATTTATTTTTATAGCATACGTCACAAGCTGACACATGCCTCACATGGTAGTGGGTCCAATGCCACATTTTCTGGCTAATGGGTCAACCGTGCAAGCAATACTTTTGTTTTTTTTTTTGTCTTCTTCTTCTTTATACATTTTATCTTTGTAGCTGGATTTTACAACCTGTAATATGAGGATGATTTCTGATTTAATTAATTATTTGGGATGTCATTTTATTTTTCTTAATTTAAATTAAATTATTTTTTTTTTACATGCTTCAGTCCAAAATCTTGAGTTACAAAACTGTTTTTTTAAAAAAAAAAAAAAAAAAAAAATTGGCTGTCATTTTATTTCCAGGCCGTCATGTATGCTTGGAAGTATTTTAAGGTGATGAGATAAAATGATTGAATCAAGATTTTATATTAAAATATCATTTGATTTAAAAGAGGAGGAATTGATTATAATTAATTAAGCATAATCAGAATAAAGTGTCTGTTTTTATATCAATTACTTTAAATTACTTTCCAAAAAGTTAAAGTAAAATTTACTATGTTATCGGCTGAATGATTATTAGATAATGCCCATGTATTGTCAATAAATTTGTAACTTATACGGTTAGTATTACATTGACCATGCATCTCCAGTCTCCCTCTATTTCTCTTTTTTTTTTTACTGGTATTTATTGAATTTAATTTCTTATTTAAAGTTTTTTTTTTTTTAACTTTTATTGATAATTTTATTTGTTTAAAACACAATATAAATGAAGAAATGAAAACTCAATTCGAATCTGGAACAAACAGCAGAAGTGATAGAAACAATCAAGAACAATTCTGATAAAATATACAGCTATTAGGGGCCTGCAGGTCATGTGAAATTTGGTGGTCCATTTCTTGCTCAACAGAAATTGCCTTTTTTGTTAATCCCTCCGAACTATTGGCTGTGTAGAGTTAGGGTTTAACTATAAAAATCCAACTGAGACTAATGAGGCGATCCATATTCTTAACTTATTATTGTCTCATTCTAAAATTTCTAAATTACCAAAACAGTAGGAGCTGTGTGTTGAGAATACGTACCTACAATAATTGAAATCTATTAATTGATCTTACATTGAACATGTCCGCTACCCTCCAAAATTGTTTACACGAAATCAAAACCTAACTTTGCCTAACCCACCAAAACCTATTTCTTGTGAATTCTAATTCTACTTCAAATCCTTCCACCATTTACTAATTATGTGTCTAATTACAACTCAATGAGTTACTATTGTTAAATACACTTCAATAATAATAGTTCAGAATCTCTTATTTAGTAGTTTTTTTTTTGGGTTTCTTTTTTTCTCTGCCCATAGCTGATACATTTAATAGAATCAATACTATTATCTTGCCAATTGGTCAAGATTTAATTTGCAAGTTGTTGACTTATAGTTGTAGAGTTGGGGATCTTGCTTAATTGAATAGCCTTCATCAAAGTAATAATTGCTCTCAATATGTACCCAATCTTGTCTTGTATCAATTGCTAACTTCATTTGCTTGTTAAAAGTTTACATCTTTTTATTTTTTATATTATTAAATGATCACTAATAACATTAATTATTATTTTAAAATAACATATTAATCAAACATAATAATAAATTTAATTGAATTATTTTTTTAAACATCTCAATAAATAAGTGAAATTATTATTCATGAACTAATACAACCATTAAAGAATTTATGAACTAATCGAAATCCCAAAGGAAATAGCTGAAGTGTTAACTTATATAAATAAGTTATAGCAATTTATCGTTTATTGGTTTATTATAATACCAGTCACCACTTAATTGCAAATACAATATGCGCATACCCTATGCTGCCAAACAAGCTGTGTTTATTATGACACCAGACACCACTTAATTGCAAATACAATATACGCATGCCTAATGCTGCCAAACAAGCTGTGAAGGTTCAGTGGTTATATTATTTTTATAAATACCATTTTTTATTTTATTCCTCGCAAAGCTGTTCATAATAAAATCAAGTATTATAAGCTTAATTATAATTATTATTATTTTACCTTTAGTCTTCTACATTCACTTTTTTTGGTTTAGTTGCTATTGAGTTATTAATTATGTTTGATAATAATAGGTGTTCAATGGCATTCCAGAACGTTCGCTTCTTAATAAAAATGGCCTACTAAACCTTGTTTAATCGAATATAAGGCCATGTCAAGCCACGTAATTTGAAATACCACAAGGCTGAAGCAATAAAAAAAATAAAATATAAAAAATTGCCACTATTATATGTTAAATTTAACAATCAAAGATTACAACAATTTGGAGAAAAATAGCACAAACCATAGTTTAGGTATGACAATGTAGAGGGTTGAATATTTGCGTAAAAGAATATGTAACTAGTAGAGCTATATGCTAATTCAACTCAAGGAAATTGGCTTGTGTAGCTATCATGGGCAAAAAAATAAAAATAAAATAAAAGGCAATCTTTGGCTTACTGCTGAGCGCATTGCATGCCTGGCATCTGTGGCTTATCATCTTCATCTTCATCGTATGCCTTGTATCGCTGCCGCTGCTGCTTGTTCATCAATCTCGAGGAAGTAATTGCCGACCTGAACGATCTCAATTGGCAAGATTGCAGTGTCACATCCATCCAAACACTAAACTCCTCGAAGCACAACTTCTCTTCTAGTACTCAATGTACCAACACCACCGATATCTCTTCCAGTCCCAATTCAAAATCGAAAGCTGACTGTTATGTCCTCGATTGAGTCGCTGTTGCTACAGGCTCTTCTTCATATCGTGGCTCCATTACTGGCCAAGGTGCCGCCAAATTGAGCATCAAGAGGAAGAGCGAGGCGGCGGTGGCACAGTGCTGGTGATTTTGAATCTTCAGTTTCGTTTGGTTCGTGTTGAACTCATTGTGATTTGGCTTAGCTGGAGATATTTACCGGTTGATTTTGGAAATTATGGAAATTTGGATTTGTATTTCAGATGATGGTTAGGGATGAAATTAGGAAATTAGTTTTGGATGAATCAATAAAATTTTTCATATAAAAATTGAGTTTGAATCAGGTGAATTTTTTTTTTTTTTTATAAAATATTGAATTTGATTGGATTAGATAATTTTTTTTATATAAATTTATTAAATTTTAGTTTTATTGGGGTGAGTTAGACTCATCTAGACCACCCCTCTCTCCATCTATGATGATGATGATCGATTTATACAAGTCAACTACAATACTATGGACATTGCCAATAAAACAACTTCAAGTTAATTACAAGTTAATTATATGATTGATGAGCATTTAAAATGGAATATGCTTACTGTTGGGTTAAGAATGAAGTTTGATTACATTCAATTAATGAGTGATAAAATATTTTAATTAATATAATTTTTTTTTTATTTTTTTAATAAAAATATATTAATATTTTTTTTTCGTATGTAACTCGGTATTTTATTTGCCAATAAAACCTCATAAATGCTGTTGAGTTCAGATATATTTAATTCTCCAAGCCAAAAACCCAAAAAAAAAACATAAATTATCTTCACACACACTGAATAAACATTTAAACAAAATAGTAATGGATTGTACTAATGGAGTACATTAACGGGGAAAAATGTCAAAAAATTAACATCAGGTACCACAGAAAAAAATTGCAAAACAAGGAGTTACACTCAACCAAACTTTTAAACCATTCATAAATGAAATTTGTTAATGATGGCTAATAGAAATTAACAGAGAAGTAATTTCTTAAGTACAATATGTGAGCGAAGCAAAAGCTGGTTTTGGAAATTGCGAGACATCAGACTATATTGGCGACTAACTAGAAAGCACCATATAAAGCATTCCGCAGGAAATTAACATGAAAACATAATCAACAAAATCTAAATCAACAGATAACTCTTTCATTCCCATCAGTAGATGACATAATTTCCATAAAAAAGAAATCCATGAACTGAGAAAACACAGTTAAAAATCCATAGAGAAATAAAAGGATCCATTCCAATCAATTGGAATAGATATCCTATAAAACAACCTGACAAAAAAGCAAAATTCAGAGCCAAAAATGAAGCAAAGACAGAAGAATAGCATTAATAATCAAATTGAAGCATAGAATTCAACATACATTGTCTCATATCTAAACAAGACAGACATTGCTATCAGGTAGCATATATAAATAGACAAATTATTGAAGAAGCCAAAAGGCGAACTATCATATGCTATATCTATATATTCACTGGGGTTAGCACAAAGAATAGCAGTCACAAAGAACGCAAGAATTTCAGCTAAAGAAATTAGTTAAAAGTTCATTATCTTCCGCTAGCCACACGGAAGTTTTGTGATTAAGCGCTGCTAAGGGCTTGGAAGCGGTTCAATATTGTCAAACATGTCCGCAGGGAAGTCATCGAAGAAGGTATCAGGAGTAACAGGATTCCTTGCATCCCTGGCAGTGTTCATGCAACTTGATCCTGGATCAAACAATGGTGGTCCAAGGGTAAGCTGTGCTCCATGTTCAGGAGCATCTACTGCTCCAAACACATTGAAAAGGTAAGGGTCCCCAATTCTGGCCAACAGTTCCTGGCTTTCTGGTGAGAATGTAAGGTCGGGTTGGTGTTGTGAGATTTGAGGGAAGGAGATTTGCATTTGGGGTTCAACTTGAATGAAATTGGCATCACAGCTAGGCAACTCGGGCTTAACAAGATCTAGATTTAACGGAAATGGCACCATTGTTATTGGTTCAGGGGCTTCAATGTAGGCTGATGAACATGATGGAGCCTTTGTAGATGACTCTTCCTCCATTGAATAACTGAACATTGGAGCCTTAAACAGGAAAAAAAAAAAAAAAACAGAACAATCAGAGCAAATGCTTTCGAGAACAAACTTTGTATATTGTTGGATATGGGCTAAACTTAATTTTAACTCTTCAATGCTACTGTGGAACTCCCTAATATCAATTACAAAATTAAGTAAAACCCAGATTTCAAATTAAAAAAAGCCTCACTTACCTGCAAACTGGGAATATCACGAAAGACAGAAACATCCTTTCTAGGCTTCCGTGGCTTGCAATTGGAAGAAGAAGAAGAGGGAGGTGCCGCCGAAGTCCGTATAATCCTCGCTAGCCTCTTTTGTCTGCTACTCCAAAAATTCTTCACATCATTATCAGTTCTCCCAGGCAAATATGTTGCTATTTTAGCCCATTTGTTCCCAAATTGTGCCTGCAACTCTATCACTACCCTCTCTTCCTCCACTGAAAACTTACATCCACTGCACAACAAATAAAACCAAAATTAACAGAACCATTATGACTTTATGCCAAAAAAAAAATAATAATAAATTGAAGAAAATCCAGTAATAAAAATCTTATACATAAATTGTAAGATTAGCGAATTAATTAGTTACTTCTTCAAATTGGGTCTAAGTTTATTGACCCAACGGAGACGACAAGACTTGCCAGTCCGTTGCAAGAGACCTTTGGATCGAATGGAGCTCCAATCTCGAGGACCATATTTCTTGACATGGTTTAGTAGAACTTCATCTTCCTCTGCTTTCCATGGCCCTTTCCTTATCTCATCTCTTTTTCCTTCCATTTTTGAAAAAGATAATAAAGAAAGATAATAAAGAGACATTCACTGTTCTGATTTCTATCTGTTAATTCCTTCTGTGTTTTTTGTTTTTTTGGCAATTGACGGTTAAGGCGGTTACTGCCACTACTCTCCACGAATATGCCCACATTTCCAAATTTTTCTCTGTTTCAAAATTTCTGCGAACTTACATTTTTGTCCTTGTATATCTTGAACCATGGGCCTGAATTTGGATTGGCCCAAACTACTTCATAACAGCCTAGCTATTAACGGCCAAAAGCCCAACATCATGCGAAACAGGTCAGATTTCTTGTACGTGTGGTTTTCTGACGGCAAGTGTTTGTAATAAAATCCCACAGTGCGGGTTCTTGCTATCGGGTTTTTGGGTTTACTCGACCTTTCGTCTTTTCTTATTTTCTGAAATTCTGATTTCTTGGTCTTCAATATCTCCCATTGTTAATATCTGGGAATTTTCTGTTTGACTTGTTAGACCCTTCTTAAAGCTGAGTTCTTGAGCTGAATAAGCAGAAGGGTTTCAGTTGTTTGTTGAGTAAAGGAGTTATCTTTTTATAAAAATTTGTTTGAAGATGAACCATGTTAGGATATCAGCAACGTTGCTTAAGAGCAGATGCTGTGGTCCATTGGAATACCAAAATGGGTCGCCTTCACTTTTGGAGCGGATGCTTATGAAGCGTGTATCTGATGTGGGTATGGCTGCCTTCTCATCATCCACAGCTTCACAGAGAACTGCAATTGGTGATTCGACTAAAAGGGTGCGGTTCTTTATTCATTTTTTTTTCATCTGCCCGTTCATGGTTGCTCTGTTCCTGAGGTTGATCATTGGACTTCTAAAAGCTTCGCGTTTCTTGCTTGTTTTTGTGTATTTGTTGTAGTTGGTGATTGAATGCCGCTCATTTTAGAGTCTGCTTTAATTTAGATGAACTCTCTACAAATTACTCGCTCGATAAATAATGTACACTGCTCAGAAATATTGTCTTTTTAACCCTGCTGAATCCTTCTTGCCATCACCTAGCTATACATAATTAACCTCCCAGGAAAAAAATTCGGTCCAGCTTTCTTTTCTTTTTTTTCAATATGCTGGTTGCACTAGCTCGAATAATATCAATGCAATTAGCATCCCAGAGTTTCGAATTTCTGGTTGTCACATACTTTAACATGAAAAATCCAAGACTCTTTCCTTTGTCCTTCTATTTTTCTACTAAAACCCCCTTCCCTCCTCTCTTGCGCAAATAAGCATTTCTATGAATCAATAATCCAACTGGTTATCATTAGAATATTTTTCTTGTGCAATTATCCTATCTGTTTTAAGTATGGTCTTGAATCTGATGTATTGATATTTGATTTTGAGTCACTGTGGTGTTGATACAGTTTCTAGTGGCATTTAAGTCAGGTTATGTGAGACAATCAACTTCTGCTGCCAACCATACCTCTAAGGTGTGGTAATCAGTTCTTTTGCACTCCCATTATACCTTAACCCATGATTGTGGAGTAATTTATCTTTCTTCATTTTGTGCTGCAGGAGATACTTCAAGCTAATGGTTAGTGAATTCTTTGTCATTTGCACCTGATATTTGGATTATAACTTGTCTTTTGGTTTTCAGTCTAAAAAAATTGTTCAATTTCCTCCCTGCTTTCTTTGCATTTGGCTCACTGAATGGCTTTTAAATGGTCATTTTCCTCGTAAAGGTTTCTATCAATGAACAGAAACCTTGTTTTTTGTGAGACACATCAAATTTATCAGATTGGATTGTTAGTTTGTCCACTTTCTCCCAGCCAAGTTCAATATCTTCTTCTCCTTTGTTTGGTGAGACTAGAGTTGTGTTTCTCTTGTCTCTATATGTGACATTCAGCATAAGATAACTGGGTGTAGAAAATATTGTATATAATCTTTTGTTCTTATGATGCTTGTTGATTATTGTAGTATATATATAGGGAGTTTATTGATTTGCTGCATTATTGCTTGTCAACAAAATTTAGTTGTTTGTTTCATTTTGGCAAGATATCGGAGGAAAAATTTGTACAAGAGTCAAAGATCTTTAAGGTACTATCTTGCTTTCTGGATCACTCGGTCTCATTTTTCTTGTAAAAAAGGAAATTCCCCTCCCCCACCACCCCCCAACCCCCCAACCAAAATTCAGCTTCCTTTTGAATTTCCTCATTTAGTTTGAAAAATAAAAAAGGATCACCAATTTGGAGAGGTAGTTAGGGAGTGGAATTGTGCTTATTAGCGTGTATTTTTACAAATTATTTCTGAGCGTAATGTTTTGCAGGAAAAGCCGTTCTTTGTGTAGGACACCATGGTAAAAAATGCATCGTTGGCCTTGGGTCACAATTCCAGCTCAAGAAAATCTGTGGAGCAAGCACCAGTAATCCTTTCTTCGCTAGATCATTTGCGTTAAAAGCTTCAAAGCAAACAGGCCAAAAAACATCAGAGGTTTTGAATTCGTGCTCTCTTATGTTTATGTTGCACGTGTTCTTAATAGGATCTTGGAGCTCTTGTTGGGCTAAATATTCTGAATGCAACGCTGTCTTTATTATATTTATATGCTTGATGTGGATGTCTGAATCATTGACTGAATGAAGGTGTTAAATGATAAAAATGGAATTTGTACCTGTTTCCCATTAAACCAATAACTTTGCTGGTGGCTCTAGATCTTCTTTGTTCATGATTCATTGTTGAAACAAAATTTGCGTTCAAGGAATTATGGAAGTTCTGTTTTGTGACAATTAAAGTAAGTTCTCCAACATAAATACATTTGAATAATTCCAACATGAAAATGTTTTACTGCTTTCCTTTCACCTGATAGCTACCTTTTTTGGTGTCTCGACTTTTTTACTTTTTCTTTGTCATCTCATATTCTAAATTTATTGTTTGTTCTTTGTACTCTACTTACATGGACAGACTCAAAAAGAGGTATCTACTGTTGAGGATCCCTTTGATGCTCCTACATATAATATTCCAGAGAAGCCTGTGACATTTGCTGAGGGGGCATCCTACAGTATTATAATATTTGCAGGACTTGGAGTTGCAGCTGCTGCAGGTTATGCTGTTTTCAAGGAGCTGATATTTGAACCAAAAGAGTAAGAATTTAACATCACTAATTAAATCACGTCACGGTTAGAAACGAGGGATGTAATCTGCCCATTCATATTTGATACGGCCCTGATCTGAAACACAGTCCATTATAGGTACAAGATCTGCAACAAGGCTCTTAAAAGGATTCAAGATGACGCTCAGGTTTGTGAAAAGCAGTATATATTTTCTTCAACTATCTATTTGTTTTTAAGTGCTAGTTCACTCTTGTGTGGATCGTTTTTCACCTAAAAAGAAGGCAAAACTGTATAGGGCTTTAAAGCTGGTTAGTGAAGGTTCCCATGATACAGAGGCAGCAGTGCAAAGCATGAAGCTTTGGCTTTGTATGAACAAAATAAAATAGGCAACCAAAATTTTCAGATTAATAGTAACTTATGCATGTGTATGGCTATTGTTCAGCTGTTATATGCAAACATCGAGAGGCTTATATTTCTTGCTGATGGATGCAGTTGAATTATACAAAACTAAACAGTTGAATTATACAAAACTAACATATTGGGTTTATTTTTCAAACTTGGTTAATATGCAATCATATTGTAGGCTAGAATTTGGAAAAATCTGATATATGATGTGCATGGCAAACTATTAAGATGGTTCTAATTTGCTTTTATTTTCCTCTAATCTAGTGCTTGGTACTACCAGCAACCATGTTTTTAATGCAATTCTGTGGTTCATTTGGGAATGCACTTGCCATATTTCAGGTCAGGGTGAGGATTGGATCCCCTATTACAGGCTATGGTCAGGAAAGTCGAAATCGTGCTGCTCGCCAGCGAATTCCCAATAAGATCTACACTGATGAAGATGGCGTAGAACATGTCCTGGTAACATTTGAAACAACACCATGGCTAAATATTTTTCTTGTTTGTTTAATTGTTTTGAGAACCCCCTTGGCCTTTGGAAAGGAGGGGTAAAAAAATCCGCAATCACTAATGGAAATTGGAGAAAACATTGATGTTTAACAGCCATATCTTTTTTTGTTGGAGCATAACACAGATCTTATTGATTGATTGAATGTAGGTTAATTTTTATATTCGTGGGCCACTTGGAGCTGGAAAAGTTTCTGCAGAGATGTTTAAAGACAGGGTAGACAAGCAATGGAAGTACACATATTTGATTGTTCAGTTTATGCAACCTTCCCAATCACAATTGATTCTAGAGTCCTATATGCCAGCACCTGCCCCAGTCCCTGCATAAAATATGCATACCAAGTATTCCAACCTTTCTTTGTACCGAGTTACAGCTGAGTATAGCCATGACCAGATTTTCTTCGACAATCATGCCAAGGAATTTTTCTGTATAAAGAGATTTTAGTCTTTAGCTTTCTCAAATTCCTTTTTTTTTTTTTTACCAAAGTTTATATCTTTGGAGTATTTTTAAATCTGATTAAATGGTTCATACCTTTCATACCTTGCAACTTTCATGTGAATCATCAAAGTAAGCCTGTTGGGACATTGTTGATTTTCTTTTGTTTTGTCCATTGTTATAGCACTGTGGACCTTCGATCTAATATGAAATAATTCATGCAAATCAAGTTCAATATATCATGGCCTCTTTTCATGCAATTGCCGTCGAAACTCAATATCACCGATGCAGAAAAGAATTTCGGTTTAAAATAGTATGCGGATAATTCATCTAAGAGACTGCAGTGTATGATACAAAATCCACAGCCATTCAACTAAAATAAAGACTTGGAAATCAATCGCTCGTCCTTGGAATTCTTGGAATGGTAAGTATAATCTGCTTCGTCCGAAAATTTGAGTCCTTCATAGATCATCTGCTTTTCTGGCAGAACAAATGGTAAATAGGTATCAATTGCTAAACGAACCCAACAAAAGTAGAGTATGAAAATGGGGAGACAACTTTCTTCCCTCGTGACCTTGCAGGAAACCCAAGTCCTGTTCTCGCATTTGCTTCCATTTCCACAATATCCTCCACCTGCAATAGAAAAAATAAATTATGTTCAAACACACTTGATTATAAAAAATTTAAAATTTATTAAACTATTTTTATAATACAGGGAAGGCTGTAGCTAATTAATAGTTTTGTCCTCTATAGGCAATTTCGTGATCAATCACATCAATAAAAATCTGTAATTAGTTAATTACCTGATTTACCTAGTTTATGAACCTAATAACACTAAAAACCATAGTTTTTATTTTTTATTTATTAAGAGATTCGCAGAAGAAAAGAAAAGATAAACAGATTGTGTTTAGTTCCAAGATTGAAGACCTATCTATTTTTAGTTAATGCATTTTATTTCTTTCCTTTCTTATATTTTTGTTATCCAAATTTAACTTAAGATTCAAGTCTTTAATGCTAAATTGATGTAACTAGAAATTTGATTGTAGGAATGAAAGTGGAGATTGATCTATGGATAAAAATATTAAAATTAGTTAAGTTCAGTTTAGATATTTTAATTTTATTTTAAATATCAAAATAATTAAATCGAATCAAATTGATATAAAGCAAGTTATTCATATATTTTGGTTCGGTTATTCAGTTATATATATATATATATATATATATATATATATATATATATATATATATATATA
>CANXYC013156179.1:0-13877 GCA_948193065.1 Aleurites moluccanus
AATTCTAGACCTAAAAATTAGGTCATATAACATGCATATACATATATTCCATGCATTCACACATAATATAACACATCAATAAGAAAGGAAAAATTATTTCCTTAAAGGTCCCTATTAGGGTTTAGGCTAAGGTGTTACAACCTCAATGCAAACTGTTCATTTTACCCTTAAAGCACTGCTCACAAGCCCTAATTGGCCCGTCGCTTGACACTCCCAGCTGGAGTATCCGATGGTTCACCTATTTCTAAATATAACACTTCGGTAAGACTTGAAAATATTACAAAACACATTATTCACATCAAAAGACATCAAGCATACACAAAATACACCATAGATATCATATTACACATTTAACACTTTTTCCAATCCTTTATACATCAAACACATTTCTATCACCACATTTGACTTACATTTCATATATTCATCATTATTATACTAAGTTAAGAACTTATATACACTTAGTTCAATATTCCATATACCTAATTCCGAGTTTACCTTCCAAGTACTTATATCAAACACTATTTCCATATCTAAACTTATACATTTACATTACATACATCATTAATCCATATTCAAACCCTTCCTTCCTAATTGCTTCAACCAAACATATTGAACCTATAAACTCAATATGGTTCGGCTTAAATGGACGTTCCTCCAATCATTAATTTTTCAACACCAATCATTCAAACAACACAAATACACATCAAATGAATAACATTCAAGCATTCCAACCTATTAAACACCAAAGCATCAATTCATTTCTTAAGCACCACACTTTCAGCCAACTTGGAAAACCAACCAAATGGATTTTTTTTCATCAAATGGCTACTAATTCATTATAAACACATCAAATACATCACATTTGAACCAAAAACTCTATCAAATAACACATTTGATTCTTACCTTTTCCAAGTTAGGGTTTCCTTCCAACTTTTGAGTTTTCTTTCAACCTAAACACATATTTGATACTAATTACTATCAAGGAACATCTTAATATCAAAATTAAACCAAAAGAATGGTAAAATCACTTACTTTATCAATAGTTCTTTGAAATCTTCCAAGCTTTGATTTATCAACTTTTCTTGATTTTTCTTTGATTCTAAGGTTATAATTGTGTTTAGAATGTTGGAATTAGCTAGTTTGGATCAAGAAATGAAAGAAAACAACTTAGTTTGATGAAGAACAATGGTGGCCAAAACTTGCTAAGGAAGGAGAGAGAAAAGCTTGTATGAAAATGGCTAAGGAAGAAGAAGAGGTGGGAAAAATCCACCTAAATATCAAGTTTGTAATCCTATACATTGATCATATGGTAAAAATTATGTAACCTAGCTTACTAACCATTCAATTCTTGATTTGTCCATCCAATGGTTTGATTTAGGTTAACTTAAAATGATACCATACACTTGCATATACCATATAAGTCCATATACCTTAGGAAAAGACTATACTACCCCTAGTTCGAATTGGATCCCTATCCGATTAACTTTTCCCTGAATTATTTTCTATCGGCTTTAATCTTCTAACAATAATTCAAATGACCATTATACCTTTATTTTCATGTCCTTATATTCTCTTTTACCATCAAATATAATATTAATTTCCACTAAAAACTCAAAGGATGTGAAATGACCATTTTGTCCCTAGTTCACCAAAAACCTAATTTTACCCGATTGCTTCCTAACATACTTTAAACCTCCTCTATTCATACAAACACATCATATAATATGCATATCTATCTGCTTTAATCTTCTAACAATAATTCAAATGACCATTATACCTTTATTTTCATGTCCTTATATTCTCTTTTACCAT
The DNA here is from genome assembly GCA_948193065.1 of Aleurites moluccanus. Classification (NCBI taxonomy): domain Eukaryota; kingdom Viridiplantae; phylum Streptophyta; class Magnoliopsida; order Malpighiales; family Euphorbiaceae; genus Aleurites; species Aleurites moluccanus. The sequence continues at coordinate 1,813 of CANXYC013156179.1, forward strand.
CAAATATAATATTAATTTCCACTAAAAACTCAAACGATGTGAAATGACCATTTTGCCCTTAGTTCACCAAAAACCTAATTTTACCCGATTGCTTCCTAACATACTTTAAATCTCCTCTATTCATACAAACACATCATATAACATGCATACATGTCAAATTCAAGCATAAACATATAATAAACCACAACATTTAAGTCAAGTCAAAATGCTCAAGGTTGCCCTTTGTGGTTCAAGTTCTAGGTTTTGACTAAGGTATTACAAATAGGTATCAAAGAACTAAGATTAAACAACACAAAAATGAATCAAATTGGCTAGGGAATTTAAGGCAAAAATCAAACAAACCAAGATAATGTGTATAGTAACTTCAATTCGGCCAAAACAAGGATTTCATACAAGGTTTTCAATTTCAATTCTAACACAATAGGCATGTTAAAGGATGCATATAAGACTCACCTAAGCTTCCAAATTGCTTTGAAAAATTGATTTTTCTCCACAATTCTCCAAATGAGCCAAATAGCACAACCTTGCCAGATCTTGAATTCTACACCAAACAATTTATCAATTAGTTACCTATTAACCTCCAATTGACATATTCTAACATCAATTAACATAAACTAACACTAATTCAAATAGCTAAGACAAACAACTTCCATTAGGGTTTTAATTTTAGGGATTTCTATCCAAATGCATCAATTGATGCAATCTAACTTAAAAACCATCTAATTCATCTAAATAAACCATAAATTCAAACAAACTAACTTCTTACCTTGATGGAGTGAAGGAGCTGAATCCCTTTAGGCCAACAATCCTTAGTTTTCTTTCACTTTCCTAGCAAATCAATGGTGGGTGATGATAAAACTAGGTTTAAACTCCTATTTCCTATGATTTTTTTTAGGAAATTTGATGAAAAATTGAAGAAGAAATGGAGAGGAAGCAATGGAATTGGTTCGACCAAGATGAAGCAAAGAAGAAGATGATAGAAAATGATTCTAAGTGATGGTTAAATACAAAAATCCATTGGCAAATTACAACTTAATCCCCAAACTTCCATAAGTTATACTTTGATCACAAATTCTTCTGTAATTTATTCTGTCAAGATTTGGATTTCAAAGTGGGGAGTCAATAAGCATATTTTAAGTTATACTTATTTATAAAAATAATTCCGGAGTCATTTTGTTTCTCCAACAGACCAATTTTTGCTATTCATCTTAAAGTTCATTTTATTTACGATTTTGCCATTTGTTACTTTTTCAGTGTTCCTAGATGATTTTTACTTATTTCTTTTTATCAAAATTACACATGCATTATGGTGATCTTTTACCCCCTGGTCCAATTCAGAAATTCTTCTATTGATTGGATTACTAATTTCTTGGCAGTGTTCCCGACACCGCCGCTTTCCGGAAAAGTAACTAGTTCGCTTTCTAACTATGTCTCTAAAATTATTTCCCATCGTTTCAAAACTTTTGAACCATGTACTGAGAACTAAATCATGCATGTGAGTTATAACTTTCTAGGGTATTACACAGAATTGTCATAGTAAATTACAGAAGAAGTTGGGATCAAAGTTTAATTTATGAAAAGTTTAAGGACTTAAATGCAATTTGTCATTTCTAACTTAGTATATAAACATGCCTTAGGAAAATTTTGGCCATCTTCTTCTCCCACCATAGCTTGGCCAAACCTCACCTCCATTTCTCCCACCATTTTCATGCAATTTTCTTGAAGAAAACTTAAATCTAATCTTGCTTCTTCTATTTCCAAGCGATTTTTCACCTTGAATCACAATGGAAATCAAGGGATAATTGGAAAGGAAATTCAGGTGGATCACTCACACAAGGTAAGGAAGTGATTTGTTTAGTTTAATGATGGATTTATTTATTTTAGATGATGAATAAGATGGGTTTAATGATTAATTGCATCAATTGATGCATTTGGATACTTTTCCCTAATTTCAAACACTAAACCTAAGTTGTATGATTTGACTATTTGATTTTGTATTAGTTTATATTAATTAAGCTTATAATATGTTAATGGGAAGCTAATTGATGGATTATTTATGGTTGGTTTGATATAGAAAATCAAATTAAGGAAGATTGTCATTTTTGCCTACATTGAGAAATTTGGTGGCAAATCAATTTTGGTGGCTTGTTTGAAGTGCTAGGTGAGTTTAATATGCATCAAATAACATATCTTATGTGTTAAAATGTTGATTGTAAACCTACCTTGAAACCTTCATTTTGGCTGAACCACTTATTACTATTCATGCCTTGATTCTTGCTTGTTTTTCCTTTGGAATTTCATGCCTTTTTTATCTTTTTAATTGTGTTTAATGTTGGCAAATTGATGTTTGTTGTGTTGCCTACATTGTGAGCTGTTGGTTTTTTATATGGGCAATGTCAATGTTGCATCATAACCTAGTCAATTGGTCCATTCTGTGTTGCACACCAAGTGTTAGATGAAATGTCTAGTTCATTTTGCCATAGGCCTATCACTTGTTCATCCATATGCCTACCATTTGAATGCCATTGTCACCAGCGATATTGTCATGCCAATTGTGCCAATCTTTTATTCATGTATGACCAACCTATGTTTTATCCCATTGTTAATTACCAAGCCTATTGCCATTGTACATCTACTTATTGTTGTTATTCCATTGTTTATATTGTAACTTGAATTGATTGATATTGAGTTATTGATACATGGTGATACCATTGTTGTTTAATGATATCTATTGACTTGTTTTATACCTATTATAGCTCAAATGTGATTTAACAGAGCTACCGCTCCGATAGGATAGTGGGTATATACTGTCGGTAATGTGCACATTGTATAATGATACCCTAGCTAGGAAGGGTTAACAGTCCTAGCCATAAGACTTGATCAGTCTTATGTTTATTGATACATGATGATACATGTGATATGAGTTTCATGGCCCTACATCTGTCTTATCCATGAGATATATTTTCCACTGACTTGATTATTGATTCTACAGTCATCTACTGTAATTTGATTATATATTCTGATATTTTTGAGCAGACTGATATTATTATTTCATCTGCCTATCTTTTATTGTTATATCAGTTCATGTTTATGATTGATGCATATTAGATTCATTAAATATCTTATATACTTACTCTTTCATTGTTTCCCCTTTCCAGGTATAGAGTAGGTAGGCAGATTCCTGACTATTGCTTCCCGAGGAATTCTGCAGTGTCATTAGTAGTGTAATTATTTAAACACTGTATTTTATATGTATATATTTTTAGTAGCTCCATCTATTGTGTAATGGCATAGTTAGATTATATTTATGTATGTATGGCATAATATGGAGTATAATTAATGTTATGGCATGAAATCATGATTGTTACAGCCATTTGCAGTAAGAATTACAGACAGATTACAGAATATCAGAATGAATAGTAACTAAGTAATTGAATAATAAATTGTTAGTAATTGATGATTGTATGTGATACTGGGTTCTACGAGTGCCGGTCGCCTCTGGCATCTTCTGCATCCTAGGACCGTCGCGTTCCAAAATTGGAACGTGACATTTAATATGCCATGATTCATTGTATTTGAATGACCATTCTTCATTGAGTACTGAACATATCTTTATATAATGTAATACCCTATAAATTCCTAACTATTATGCATGAATTAATTCTCAGTATGTGGTCCATTAGTCTTGAATTGATGGGAAATAATTTTAGAGACACAGTTAGAAATCAAACTTGAAATTTTTCTCGAAAGTGGCGATGTCGGGAACACTGCCGAGAAATTAGCAGTCTGGTTAATGGAAGAATTTCTGAAGTTGATCTAGGGGTAAAAGATGACCATAATTTATGTTTAATTTTGGTAAAAATAACGAAGTGAAAATCATTTAGGAACACTGAAAAAGTAAATAATATCATTTTTGTAAATAAATGGAAATTCAAGGTGAATAGTGAAAAGTGGTCGGTCAGAGTTGTAGAATGACTCCATAACCATTTTTATAAATAAGTATAAATTAAAATAAGCCTATTGACTCCCCACTTTGATATCTAAATCCAGACAGAATTGACAGAATAAATTTCAAAAAATTTTGGACCAAAGTGTAATGAATGGAACTTGGGGGACTAAGTTGTAATTGTGCAAATTAGATTTTCTTTATAATTTCCTTAGCCATTTTCAGATGAACCATTTCCTTTCTTCTTCATGATATTGTTGAACCATTTCTTGCCATTCTCCATCTTCAATTCTTCTCATTTCTTATAGATTTCTAAGGAAAATTAATAGAAAAGTAACAAATCATCTAAACTCTCTTTATTTCTACCATTAGATTGCTTGGAGGAGCAAAAGATTGGGAGAAATTTCTTCAAGGAGGATTCGGCCATCTTGAGCATTTTGGATAAGAAGTTTATTTGTTTAGTTCGATTGATTATTTAGATGTTATTTAGGTTCAATTGAATGGGTATGATGATTAATTGCACCAATTTATCCAATTGCATTGAAATCCCTAATTTGGTTTGGTAAATTGAAATTGTAAGATATCATATGTTGAATTAGTATTAGGTTTTGTTAATTGATGTTAGAAATGGTTAATTGGATGTGTTTAGGTAACTAATTGATGGATTAATTGATGTAGAATTGGAGATTAATCAAAGTTGATTTTCAAAGTAAGCCATTTTGGCTATTTGGTGGAAATTGGTGGAATTAGATTGTGCAAAAGCTATTTGGAGGCTTAGGTGAGTTTACATTGCATCATTTGACATGTTTGTATCATTGAATTGTTGATTGGAACCCTTTGGCAAAATTCCCTCTTTGGCCGAACCACATTGCCATTTTGTTGCCTTTGGAATTTGCTTGATTTTGCCATGTTTTTCCTTGCCAATTTGATCCACTTTAATATTGTTTAATTGTGTTTCTTTGATACATATACTTTATATTACAATGTGGTTTGTTGTTGATTTGAATGGGCAAGTCAAATTTGCACTATAACCTAACCTATTGGCTTGCCATTGTATGCCCACCAAGTGTTCGATGAAATGCCTAGTTCATTTGCCTTTAGCCTATTGGTTTGTATGTCATTGTCGCCAGTGACATTGCCATGCCAATTGACCTTTCATTTTCTGCTACCGAGCCAACTGATGTTTTATGTCTTTCCTTATTGCTAAACCCTATATCATTGATTGTACATTGTATACAGCATTGTCATTGATTATATTGATTATTATACTGATTGATACCGAACTGATTGTTATTGGATTAACTGATATCAGGATGCCATTGTTGCTTATGGTATCCCTAGTTATTGACCCTGATACGGTTTGGCAGAGCTACCGATCCGACAGGGTAGTGGGAAAATACTGTCGGCGATGTGCATATTGTATTACTGATACCCTAGCTAGGAGGGGTTATGGTCCTTGCTATAGGGCCTGATCAGCCTTATGCTTATATGATACTGGAGACCTTCATGGTCCATATTGACTGATTACTGGAGATTGTATGATTTCTTTTTATACAATCCATCCCATTATCTGTCTTTCCATATATTACCGAGCCTATATGATATTCTTTGGCTTTATTGTACCCTGACATTTGAATTGTATACTGTTATCTCATTGCCTGATACTATTGTTTATTTGATATCATTGTTTATTGTGATGCATGTAAATTCACTGAGTATCATCTATACTCACCGTTTATTTGTTTACCCATTTCAGGAGAGGAGTAGATTGCAGATTCCTATCTTCTGTCATCCCGGGATATCTGCTATAGTTTCTGATGTATAGTTTCTGGATTTATGTATTATGATTTATTATTATTTTTGGTGTTCATTATCTAGCTGCTCCATGGGTATGTATGGGTTAGCTAGGAGATGAACATATATATGATGATGCATGATATGATATTGTGATAATTGAGAATTACAGCCAATTGCAGAATGACTACAGAATGCATGACAGGTTAACATAATGAATGGTAATTAATTAATAAATGAATAATATATTGAGGTTTATAGATTGTGCATATGATACTGGGTTCTACGGGTGCCGGTCGCCATTGGCATCTCCCATGCCCTAGGACCGTCGCGGTTTGGGAAACCGAGTCGTGACAGAGGTGGTGTCAGAGCATTTGGTTTATAGACTGTGAATCTAGGTTATAGATGAATCGTGACTGAATTATAGAGGAATAGTGACTAAGTACAGAATGGGATGGAATTAAGTATACCATGGAGCATAGGATTTTCTTTGTCGTCCTTTGCTGTTATCGTCTGTTATATGTCATTATTCTACATTTTTGTTGTATTCTGAGACTGTTTACATTTTTTTGACAGATTATAGAGATGTCTGACAGCAGAGACAGAGATACTACGGAGGCTGAGGTTGCCTCCAATGAGTCACTTGTGAGAGAGATTAGTGTTTCAGAGGGTCCGTCTCGATCCTGACAGACTACAGAGGATACTGAGAGGGGCGATGACCCCTAAAGAGTGGAGATGATGAGAGGTTTGATAGAGTTGAGGAGGGAGATGGCTGAGATTAGACAAGAGAGACAGCAGGCACAGCCACCACCTACTCTTGCATTAGTACCTCTACCAGTAGTACCAGAGACTGTTCATGTAGCACCAGCTCCTATGCAGCCAGTGGGGGCTCAGAGGGAGCCAGCTGTACAGGGAGGTAGGAGAGATTGAGGAGGGTAGAGTTTTGATGTTTAGGTTTCTGAAACTAAACTTACCGGAGTTCAGGGGAGATAAAGGTACAAATCCGGTTGACTTTTTGGAGGAGGTGGAGAAGGTAGTGAGAAGACTACCTTATTCAGAGTTGAGATTAGTAGAGTTAGTTGGTCTATTGCTTAAGGGTAAAGCATGGACTTGGTTCTTGAGGCATATGGAGACTAGACTTTATGGTGAACACCCACCCACTTGGGCAGAGTTCAGACAGAGTCTGATTGATGAGTTCATTACAGTGGGTGTGAGGACCCGTAATCTGGTGAGATTTGAGCAGCTTAAGCAGGGAGATAGATCTGTGGAGGAGTATGCCGAGGAGTTTATACGATTGAGTAGGTATGCTACTCATATTGTACCGACAGAGGCGGATTTGATTAGTAGATTTCGGAGGGGTTTGCACGCTGCACTTTATAATGCCTTGTTAGCTATAGAGTTTACTTCATTGACTACAGCGATAGATAAGGCTACTCAGATGGAGGAAAAGTATAAGACTGAGAGGGCAAAGAGGGATCAGAAGAGGAAGGGTGGTCTAGGATCATAGGTTAGGAGGGGGGAGAGCAACTCCCATCCTAGACAGGCAGAGCCAGTGCCTAGATTTGTGCAGAGATCTCCAGTCAGTAGTCAGAGGAGGAGATTACAGAGTAGGGGTCAGCTAGTGGCTTAGCCAGTGTCTGCTTACTCTCAGGGTTCTTCAGGTGCCTAACATTCCTGTTTGTTGGTTTTATGGTAGGAGACATTGAGGGGAGTGTTGGAGACGGACGGGTGCATGTTTGAGGTGTGGCCAGCAGGGCCATTATGTTCACACTTGTCCAGTGAGGGCTGATCAGCAGCCATCTATCACAGTTTCTTAGCCAGTGGTGCAGGCTAGTCAAAATCTGCATAGAGAGGCTACAGCTAGAGGCAGAGGCAGGAGAGGACAGGCTCCCAGTGGCAGTTAGGCTCCAGCTGGTAGGGGCTAGGGCAGAGTATTTGTGGTCAACACTCAGGATGCCCAGAGATCGGATAATGTTGTCATAGGTAATATTCTGGTTCAGAATGAGATTGTAGATGCCTTATTCATTTCGGGTGCAACTCACTCTTTTGTGTCCCCACATTTTGCACCCAAATTGAATAAGGAAAGGAGGTTATTAGATGTGCCATTGATGATTGCTACTCTTATGGGTGATGCTATGGATGTTGATTATTACTATACTGATTGCATTGTTGAGATTGATGATCATATTCTGCTTATTGATTTGATTGAGTTGCCTATACTTGAGTTAGACGTTATATTGGGTATGGATTGGTTGACGAAACATCGGACAGTGATAGACTATTATAAGAAGAGAGTTAGATTTTAGCCTGAGGGGCAACCAAAGTTTGAGTTTCAGGGTGAGATTCGGGAGTTTCAGGTTAACTTGATTTCTGCTATCTAAGCCAGGAGGATGATTGGGCAAGGCTGTTCAGCCTATTTGGCTCATGTAGTGGATGTACAAAGGTCTTCTCTACAGTTGGATCAGATACCGGTGGTTCAGGAGTTTCTTAATGTATTTCCTGAGGAGTTGCCAGGATTGCCTCCTGATAGGGAGATAGAGGTGCATGCAGGCACAGACCCGATATCTATTCCACCATATAGAATTGCTCCAGCTGAGTTGAAAGAATTGAAGATACAGTTATAGGAACTATTAGATAGAGAGTTTATCAGACCGAGCAGTTCTCCTTGGGGTGCACCGGTTTTATTTGTTAGAAGGAAAGATGGCTCATTGAGGATGTGTATTGACTACAGGTAGCTGAACAGAGTCACAGTGAAGAATAAGTATCCGTTGCCTCAGATAGATGATTTATTTGATTAGTTGCAAGGAGCTAGCCATTTTTCGAAGATTGATCTGAGGTTTGGGTATCATCAGTTGAAGATTAAGCCGAGCGATATACCCAAGACTACTTTCAAGACCCGCTATGGTCATTATGAGTTTCTGGTATTGCCATTCGGGTTGACCAATGCACCAATGGCTTTCCTGGATTTGATGAATAGGGTGTTCAGGTCATATTTGGATAAGTTTGTCATCATATTCATTGATGACATACTTATTTATTCCAGGAGTGAGGAAGAGCACGTGGAGCATTTGAGGATCATTTTGCAGACACTTCAGGAGCATCAGCTATATGTAAAATTATCTAAGTGTCAGTTCTAGTTGACTAAGGTGTGCTTCCTTGGGCATGTAGTATGCAAAGATGGAATTAAGGTGGATCCTCAAAAGATTGAGGCAGTTGCAAATTGGCCACAACCTACCAGTATTTCAGAGGTGCGCAACTTTTTGGGTATGGCTGGTTATTATCGGAGGTTTGTGAAAGATTTCTCCCAGATTGCAGCACCTTTGACTAGACTGACGAGAAAACAGAAGCGGTATGTCTGGACGGATGAGTGTGACCATAGCTTCCAGACTCTAAAGTATTGCCTTACCAGTGCTCCGATTTTTCCATTACCAGTTGAGGGGGAGAAATTTACAGTATATTATGATGCTTCACGGATTGGCCTAGGTTGTGTATTGATGCATATTAGTGGGGTAATTGCTTATGCTTCTCGCCAGTTAAAGAAGCATGAAGCAAATTATCCGACTCATGAGTTAGAGATGGCAATGGTTATATTTGCCTTGAAGATTTGGAGACACTATTTGTATGGGTCTAAATGTGAGATATATACTGATCATAAGAGTCTACAGTATATATTTCAGTAGAAGGATCTGAATCTGAGTCAGCATAGATGGGTTGAGCTACTGAAAGATTATGACTGTGAGATTCTCTATCACCCAGGGAAGGCCAATGTAGTGGCGAATGCTTTGAGCAGGAAATCAATGGGTAGTCTTGCTCATATTGTGATTGGTAGGAGGCTATTGATCAAAGAGATCAGGGAGTTAGCAGATATGGGGGTAGAGTTGGATTTGGGTTTCCAGGATCGGAACTAGGCTCTGATAGCCCAATTTTGGGCAAAGTCACTATTGCTAGATGATATAAAAATGGCTCAAGATAGAGATCCTTATCTTATGAAGCTAAAGGGAGAGGTACAGAGTGGCAGGATGACAAAGTTAATAGTAGATAATGGGGTATTGAGATGTAGGAGACGTATTTGTCTACCGGATTGTGATGAGCTACGGGATCGGATTATGCGAGAGGCACACTATTCTTCTTATAGTGTACATCCAGGGATTATCAAGACGTACTATGATCTTAGAGATGTTTATTGGTGGCCAGGGATGAAGAGAGACGTAGCTCAGTTTGTGTCTAAATGCTTAGCCTGTCAGCAGGTTAAGTTCGAGCATTAGAAGCCATCAGGGCTACTTCAGGAGATAGAGTTGCCTGAGTGGAAATGGGAGCAGGTTACCATGGATTTTATAGTTGGTCTACCGAGGACTTCGAGGGGATACAATTCTATATGGGTTATTGTTGACCGATTGACGAAGTCTGCTCATTTTCTGAAGGTTAAGACTAGCTATTCGGCAGCTCAGTATGCACAGTTATATGTGGATAAGATTGTGCGTCTTCATGGAGTTCCTTTGGTGACTATATCTGACAGGGGTACACAGTTCACATCTTGGTTTTGATAGAAATTTCAGGAGGCTATAGGTACCCAGTTACGATTTAGTACTACCTTCCATCCGCAGACTGATGGGCAGTCGGAGAGGACGATCCAAACTTTGGAGGATATGCTTAGATTATGTATTCTAGATTTCAAGGGTAACTGGGATTATTATCTGCCACTGAAAGAGCTCTCCTACAATAATAGTTATCACTCTTCGATTGGTATGGCTCTATTTGAAGCACTATATGGTAGGAAGTGCAGATCTGCAGTGTGTTGGGTGGAGCTGGGAGAGAAGCAGCTAGAGGGACCAGAGTTGATTAGAGAGACAATGAAAAAGGTTCCTATGATCAGAGAGCGGATGAGGACTGCCTTCAGTAGGCAGAAGAGTTATGCTGATCCGAAGAAGAAGGATGTACATTTTTCAGTTAGTGATCATGTCTTTCTAAAGGTCTCACATATGAAGGGAGTTATGAGATTTGGGAAGAGGGGCAAGCTATCACCACGATTTATAGGCCCATTTGAGATACTTGAGAGGATTGGTAGTGTGGCCTATAGATTGGCTCTTCCACCCAGTATGAGACACGTACATCTAGTATTTCATATATCGATGCTGTGAAAGTATGTGTTTGATCCATTGCACATTTTGGAGATACAGGATGTGGATCTCAGTGATGATTTGTCCTATGAGGAGCTACCTGTGGAGATCATTGATAGGCAGGTTAGGAAGCTTCGGAACAAAGAGATCCCAATGGTAAATATGCTATGGAGGAACTAGACGATGGAGGAGTATACATGGGAGAGTGAGCAGGAGATGCGAAGCAAATATCCATCCCTATTCTAGTACTGAGGTATGTTTTATTTAAATTCGAGGATGAATTTATTTGTAGGGGGGTAGAATATAATACCTTATAAATTTCTAACTATCATGCACGAATTAATTCTCAGTATGTGGTGCATTAGTCTTGAATTGATGGAAAATAATTTTAGAGACACAGTTAGTAAGCAAACTTGAAACTTTTTCGAAAAACGGCGGTGTCGGGAACACTACTGAGAAATTGGCAGTCCGATCAACAGAAGAATTTCTGAAGTTGATCTGGGGGTAAAAGATGACCATAATTTATATTTAATTTTGGTAAAAAGAAAGAAGTGAAAATCATTTAGGAACACTGAAAAAGTAAGTAATGACATTTTTGTAAATAAATAGAAATTCAAGGTGAATAGTGAAAAGTGGTCGGTCGGGATTATAGAATGACTTCAGAACCATTTTTATAAATAAGTATAAATTAAAATAAGCCTATTGACTCTCCACTTTGATATCTAAATCAAGACAGGATTGACAGAATAAATTTCAGAAGATTTTGGATCAAAGTGTAAAGAATGGAACTTGGGGGATTAAGTTGTAATTGTGCAAATTAGATTTTCTTTATAATTTCCTTAGCCATTTTTGGATGAACCATTTCCTTTCTTTTTCATGCTATTGCTGAACCATTTCTTGCCATTCTCCATCTTCAATTCTTCTTATTTCTTATAGATTTTTGAGGACAGTTGATAGAAAAGTAACAAATCATCTAAGCTCTCTTCATTTCTACAATTAGATTGCTTGGAGGAGTAAAGGATTGGGAGGAATTTCTTCAAGGAGGATTCGGCCATCTTGAGCATTTTGGGTAAGAAGTTTATTTGTTTAGTTTGATTGATTATTTAGATGTTATTTAGGTTCAATTGAATGGGTATGATGATTATTTGCACTAATTTATCCAATTGCATTGAAATCCCTAATTTGGTTTGGTAAATTGAAGTTGTAAG
>CANXYC013156751.1:0-12797 GCA_948193065.1 Aleurites moluccanus
GAATTCTTGTGAATTGTTCCAATGGAGTGTTTAAATTTCAAATTGATATATTGAATTGACAAATTGAATCCTTAAAATTGAAGAACAAACACAAATGGAGGAGAACCCTTTTGGCCGAATGCCCTAAATTGGGGGAAATAGAGATTTGACTTGGTTTTGGTAAAATTGAATGTTTAAATGTTTAATTGGTAGCTAGAATTGTTCAATTGTAGGTGTAATTGGGAGAATTAGTATTGGAATGGGAAAACCCTTTTAAACCGAACTTATCTTAGGGAAAAATAAGAAATTGACATGATTATGTGTAACTGAGCTTGAAATTGTTGAATTGATGTGTTTAATTGTTGAATTATGAAGTTGAATTGGAAAAACTTAACTTAGATGGCATAACTCTCTTAGGCCGAATTGCTTTTGAGCTAGGGTTAGGGTTTATAAGGTGATTTATTTGTATAACTTGTTAAATGTGTGTAATATGTTTAATTGATAGGTATTTGATGCAAATAGGAAGTAATTAGTACACTTGAAATGAGTTTGAGATGAGTTTAGGTCTTTATGACATATGAAATTCAAAATACTTTGGCATGAAACCTAGGCTTGAACATAAGCCCAAACTTGTTTTAACATGTTTATATATGTGTGAATTAATGTGTTGTATAAAGAAAATGAAGTTTAAATACTTGTAGCCTAAGTTGGGATTTGGCCTAATGGCCTATATGTACAAAAAGGGTAAATTTGTCATTTGAAAGGAAATATGACCATTGATTGTGTACATATATATATATTTGATGTGTATTGTGTATATATGGGATGATTTGAATCCTTACAGAGAAAAAATATATATATAGGCGAGCCTCCCGAGGAAGGGATAAGTCGAGTAGTCGCCGCGACAGTTAAGGGGTCTTCAGGCTAGCTAGGAGCTATGTGCCTTGGCTAAGCTTTGGAAGTGAGTTTTTATATACAATTATTGCATTTATACATCATATGGCATAACATATGCATTAGAATTGATTTGATACATAAAAACCCTAATTTGATTTGAGATGCCCAGTTGGTGCCTAAAATGACCCTCCAAACTGACCTAAACTTCCGACTGATCTAATTTAAAACCTAGAAAGTATTTTAACCCGATACCTAGCCCAATCCTTTCCCCTATCTCTAAGCTTCAAATCGATACCAAATAGTCCCCCTAAATATGTTAATAATATAGAGAACCAGAAACTACCCAAAAATCCTAAAACATACTCGTAATTTGACATGCCATTTGCGCTAGCGAAATTGGGCCCCGGCGGGCCTGATTCTTAACTTTGGCCAGCATGCCTATATGATACTTGTAATATGAAAATGAGTTGTTATATGTGAAATGTAGCTATAATTGTGAACCTATACCCCTTTATATTAGACTTTTGCATATGATATCATAATAGGGCTACTACGACAATGTAGCGGGATTTTTCTTCGACCGTGTGCACACTGGTACCTTATTTGACCCTTACTATGGAGGGGAGTTATATTCTCCAGTCATAAGAGCCGATCACTCTTATGTATTTACTTGTTTCGCGCTATTGCGCTATATATATACTTGTTAGCACGATTGTGCATATTTGACATATTTGGCCCTATTTACCTGTTATATCATATGTGATGTGACTCATTTTATATGTTATCATCGTTCACCATACTTTGAACATTTCATATGCTACTCTTATAGTTCATTACTTAGCACCACATGATTCAGTTCTATTTGCTCTATTTCCCTGCTATTATTGCTCCTAACCATTTCAGGTTTCGATTCAACTTCAATGGTATAAGATTTTCATGCATTTTTATATATAACTACTTACTGAGTATTTTATACTCACCCCCATGGTTTTAAATCTTTTCAGGTGTCAGTGAGATCCGAGTTCCATAGGCTACTCTTTCTTCGTCGTGGACATTTTGACATATATATGCAAATAATATAAGTTAATCTTTTATCCAAATTTTGTCTAGTAGCTCCATGGTACTGTAATCCAAAGTATGAGTATTTAGGTTAATGTGTATGTGTGTATGATGATATAGTTGCTCAGTTTGGTATTAAAGGAGGTATGATAATGATGATGGTTTATGTTGTGAATTAAGAAATATGGATGGTTTGATGATGTGGAGATAGAGTTAAGTTGAGAAATGATATTTGGGAGTGTTTATTTGTTAAATTGCAAGTTTGGCATATTGCAAATGCAGAGGAGACTCGGTCGTATTTTCAGACGAAAATTAGGCATATATATTTTGTAAGATCTAAAATGTATTATGTATGAGATTTGGCATGAATCTGTATGTAACAGGAACTTTTAGTATGAATAAGGTTATGAGCATAAGAAATAGACCTAGATGTAATCTAATAGCATGTAACCTGTATTGGATGTATAAGCTGATTTGTATTAGGGGTTCATCGAGGTACCGATAGCCACAGGCGGATCCCATATCCTTAGACCATCGCAGCTCCCTGGTTTGGGTCTTGACAGTATATGAATGGAATCAAGATTACTAAGATAGGAAGTGGAAGGACCATAACGTTCTAGAGAATAGCCATATTGGTTTAGAGGTTGTCCAAGATTCAAATGAACTGACCTGTGTGGTGGTGCTGATGATTGGGTTGATGAATTTGATTCTGGAATAAGAGAAGGATCATCACAATTGTGATTGAGTACATCCACAAAAAGGCTTTGAAGAACATTGCCACATCCCATTTTTGGAACGCGACGGTCCTAGGGCACTGGTCAACTTAAGGTCACTGGATACCTATAGAACCTGTTAATAATCCAATTATTAATCATTTACACATTAAACTTATTCATTTTTACTCAGATTCCATTTATCAGATATTATTCTTACAGAAATTTCGACAGAGTTTTCTCTATATTTTCAATACAATTCCAAACCCAAAATCGAGTCTTCTAAAAATTACACAGCCTGTATAAAAATATTTTACACTAACAATATTTCACCATCCTTATATCCTCAACTTCACATTCATAATATAGTCATGTGAAACACTTATATATATATATATATATCAAGCCACAATTATATTTTAACATTTATCAGTAACAATGTCAGTAATGCTATCTTTGTCATTTTCAGAATCACTACCATTAATTATGCCAATAGATATCATTCTAGTTTCAGTAACAGTTAATATATATAACTTCATATGTTAAACAAGACTATCTATTTCCCAAACCATACCCCATAGAGCTCTAGAGTATACACAAACTTACTCCATAAAAGAAAATTATATTGGAGTCTTCGGAAGTCCTAAGTGCAGAGGTAGGAAAATGACTTGGGATCTTGCTCCTAGTACTTCTTTCTTGAAAAAATATTTAAACAATCACTGGTGAGTATAAATATACTCAGTGAGTATGTATACATCATTATTCACGAGGATCTAGTAAATATTAGTAAGATAAATTAATAGAAATTAAGTAACAATGAATACAATGGATAGATATCAGTACATCAAAATTTGCATATGGAAAGGATAGTGATTTGCACACCATATGCCTTTAGGCATAAGGAATGGATAACAATAATAATAATGAAAAATAATAATGAAGTAGGGATATAATTTCAATGGAAAACAATGTCAGCAATAGTTAGTAAGTATCATGTCAGTATGGTATCATATCAGTATGTGGAAGTGATAGATATGGGGCCATTAATAGTATATTAGTAACTATGAATTACTTAAGGCGGGCCAGACCTTACGACTAGGACAAATCTCTTCCTAGTCAGGGTAAATAGTATAAAGAGTCCATTGTGCACAATACTGACAATATTTACCCATTATCCTGTCAGTGCGGTAATTCTATCAGGTCCACATAGGCAGTAAACTTTGGTAACAATTCAAGTATTCATTATAATCATTTAGGTGCAGTGAACAATCAATCGGTAAATAAGGCTAGTTCATCAATCGGTAACAGTACAGTTCATTAAACATGTATCAGTTTGGTTCTCAGTAACAAGGTAGTTATTCAACAATATGAATTAAGGAACATGACTGAACATTTAGTGTGCAATAAAAGTGAAGGTATTATAGTGTAAAAGCAATTAAGTTTCAGTGATACAATTCAAGTTCTTAAGGTGAGCAATACAATAATCATTTCAATTTCAGTAGCAATTCAATGGCAATAGCTCAAATTGGGCTTGGTCAATAAGAAGATATTCAATGAAAATAGCACTAAGGCATTCAGTAAAAAAGGAGACATGCTCAATTTGAATTTAACAATTCATGTTATGGATATGCATAATGATGTATACATAACTCACCTTTGCTAAATTGCTTTACATTTTCACTTTACTTCCTTACTTTGAACCTCCACTTACATTATCTTTAGTATTCGAAACTACACATTAATTAACATTAAAATCAGTATATATTTCATATCATATACTATTCTTAACTTTAGTTTACTTAAAATTTATATGTTCCTTAACTTAGGGCTTAAACTCTTAAACTTTTACTGTTATTCCCTCATTCTGGCAGTCTAAGTTCTTCTGCCTATAACTCATGCAATACATATCCAATTTCTTTGATTCTTTTTCTTACGTAAACTACACATTACAAGTTCTAACATATCCAAAATTCAGACATGTTCAATTTCTAAATAGTATTTGGTGATAGTTTGAGCTCAACCTTACTGTCAGCCTTACTGTCCTACACTCCAATCCGGGCAGTCACTACTTTTTTTATTGCAACTCATAAAATACTAATCCAATGACAAAAACCTTTTGTATTCATCTATAAAAGACATAAATAAACACTTTTTACATTGAATACTTAGCTTAATTCAGTCTTTAACCTTCTATAAAATAAAAACACTATAACATTTTTGAAAAACCCTAATTCTGAGTCAGTCTCCGTTTTTACTTAATATATCTTTCCTCACTTCTAATTTTCAAATTACTTTTACAGTAATATAGATAACACATTTATTTGCAACTTTTATGTTGTACAATTAAGAAAATTCAGTTATTAAGGTCACAGAATAACATACCAAACTTACTATTTCTACTAGAATCTGAATTTCCAAATTTCACATATAACCATTTATATCTTTCTTACTTGTTCTCATTACATATCTTTCAAGAAAAATCCTAATTTCTCAATTATAAACATACATAACTTCATGTCTTATTCAAGTTTATAAATTCATATACCACTTAAACTATAAAGATCATAAATTTATAAGTTATTATGGAAAATAAAATTTTACCTTAATCAAAACTCTTTTCTTTCTTGTCACCTTGAAATCCTTCCTTCTCTTTTATCTTTAATCTTCCTTTCTCTACAATATTTTCACTTCTTAATCACACTTTTCTCTTTTACAATAGCCTAGCTATTTCTATGAAGTAATCCTACCAATATTTATCTAAAGAAAAGCTTTAAAGAAGAAAGATGGAAAAATTCTCTATGGATTTTGTTTGGTGTAAGGTTCGACCATCTCAATAATTTTGTGAAGGATTTCTTTTCCCAACTCCTTTTATTCTTATCCTTACTCATATATATATATATATATAATGAAAATCCAATACAAAATGAAAGTGCTTTGATAGAAAACTTGAGAAAATTCTTGATAAATGGTGATATTTTCCTTTAATTTAACATGTGCTCAATTTGTTATTAAAAATTATTGCTATAAATAAACAATTAAATTCTTACCACCAACACCTTAACATGGCTGGCCCACTTGTGATGAAGAGGTAAAATTTATTTTGTCTCTTATTTACTTAAAGAAACAAAAAAAATAAAAAAAAAATTGAAGATAAGTATGGAAATTTTGTTCCATCAATTTTTGACAAGTGTAAAGCTTTCTTATATTTCTTTATGGCATAAAACTAGTAAAATCCTTGGCCATTTATCCTAGCATGGCCAGCCCACTCATGGTAAAAATTAAGCTTGGATTTTGATTTTTAACATATGGAAAAGAAGACAAAATTTATGGGTCCTACTTGCCTTTAATTTGGAATATTCACTTTTCCTCCCTAAACACCTTAATTCTTTGCACTTTCATCCTTTTTTTATTCTAACTAACTTCTAATTAACTTTTAATCATTATAAATCCTCCAATACTATCTTCCATTTACTCTGTTTAACATTCCATGACTGTCTCTATAGTCGCTTACTCTTAAGCCTTTAATCTCTATACTGAATTTTTTCCTTAACTGTCATTACTTGATTACTCATTTTCTCTGATTTTATCAATTTTCATCAACTTCATACACTCGTGCCTGTCTAACATTAACCATTCTATCACATTCGGTCTATTATGTCATATTTACTTAATTCCTTAAATTTACTTATGTTTTATTCTAGCTTATGTAATTATTTTTTCGATTTTCAATTCTTGTTACTATCTAATAATTGCTTTTCAATACTTCGATTTACTGTTATCTAATGTCACGACCCGTTTCCGGATCGTGACAGTCCTAGGGTGTGGGAGATGCCGAGGCGATTGGCACCCGTAGAACCCATCAATCACTATAATGCAATCACAATATCGCAGCGGAAACATACTTACCCATCATTAATCACATAACAAATTATAACCATACACTACATATATACACTATTCATTTTGTCACTCTGTCATTCATTCTGTAACTTTCTGTAAATACTATAATCATATCATTAATAATCTCCAATATTCCCATACATACATATTCATATACTAACTATACTGTACAAAACCCATGGAGCAGCTAGGATATGAACATACAAAATAATACAATGTTTATAATATTACACTTACATAAGATCTGCAGAATCCACTGAGAGCCAAAAGAGCTGGGATATCTGCCTCCTACTCTGCACCTGAGAGGGAAAACAATGAGAGGGTGAGTATATATGATACTCAGTGAATCTAATATGCATCGACAAATAATAGATAATAGAATATCAATAAGCAGTAGGCAGATGAAATAAATGGATCAATCTGCTCAGAGTCTCTGTAAATACAGAAGCAAGTATAGAATATGATAAGTAAACAATCATATCAATAGAATCAATATCACATGAATGAGATGGAAATGACAGATATAGAGCCATAAAACACATAGAAATGTGCCAAACATAAATCACTATATAGATATATATATATATATATATATATATAAACATATGACTGTACGAGTCTTATGACTAGGACATCCCTTCCTAGTACAGGGTATCAACCAATACAATGTGCACAAAGTCGACAGCATGAACTCACTACCCTGTCAGAATGACAGCTCCATCAAATTACCTCGGAATCAATAGAAGCAATAAACACATCAATAGATACAATTTCAAATTAATGGCATCGACAAGTATCAATAACTCATTAGTAATCAATTTAATGAGCATAAAATCAATAAGGCATCAATAATATTCTATTAAATGATGAATAAAGGTCTAACGACTAAAAATGGGAACAAACATAAATTGATCATTTGCGGCAAAAAAGTTGACGCAATTGGCATGCCATTGTCGCTGGCAAAGGTGGCATTCAAATGGTTGGCCTACAGATATTTTCGGCATGATTTTGGTGCAATATTGACATTGCCCCAATTTTCAATAAATATATCCATGGAAAGCAATTTATATGCAACATCTACAACTCAATAATCTTCATCAAGCATATCAATTTGGCATGGAAAACAAGTCCAAAACCAAAGCACAAAAGTAGGCATTTTGTCACAAATAGGGTTCGGCCAAAATGGCCATTTTGCATATGGATTCCAATTGTCATTCTAACAATTTAGGCATGTAATTGGATGCATAAAAGACTCACCTAGCACTCCAATTCACTAAGCAAAATTGATTTGCTATCCAATTCCTCAAATTCTCGCTATAGACCAAAATCGACGATTTTCTTTAATTGAATTTTCTACAACAAGATGAGCATAAATTAATCACCAATAAATGTCCAATTGACTTATTCTATACTCAATTTACATATCATAACTCATATACATAAAATCATATCACACAACTTCACTTTAGGGTTTGAAAATTGGGAAAAATTGCTTAATGTATTAATTGATGCAATTAAACCATTTACCCAATCCTACCAACACATAATTAAACTAATTAAACCATAAAAACCAACAAATGAACAATTTACTCAAATTACTTCAAATGGCCGAAATTCCCTTCTCTTTTGTTCTTGAATTTCCTTGAATTTCTATGGTTTAATTTGGTGTAGGATGGATTATTTGGTGTTTATTTCATGATTCCATCACGTTCTCTTCACAAATCAAAAGAAAAAATCAAATGGAAAATGAAACGGAAGCTCACGGATGGGAAGAACAAAGAAATGGCAAAATTTTTTCTAAGTCTTGCTTATATAGTAAGACAAAAATGGCAAATTTCACTTTTGGTCCTCCAACTTTCCGTAGTTTGCTTTTGGTCCTTTTTCGCTCGGTAATTCATTCTGATAATTCTGTCAAAAATTGGAATTCAAAGTGAATGTTCAAACATCTTATTTTTATTAATACTAATTAATAAAAATAATTTCAGAGCCATTCTGAAACTCAGACTGTCGAATTTCCACTATTCCCCGAAAATTCCCTTTATTTATGATTTTGCCATTGCTTACTTTATCAGTATTCTTAAACTTTTTTCTCATGTTTCTTTTTACTGTATTCACACATGCATATACATTATCATTTAACCTCAATCCAAATTCAGAAATTCATCCGTCGACTGTACTGCTATTTTTATGGCAGCGATATCGATATCGACAATTTCTGAAAAAGTTTCTCATTTTCGCTCTAATTGAGTTTTAAAATTATCATTAGCCATTTTGATAATTTTAATCCACATACTGAGAACGTATTTCACAAAAACATGATATGCATTTATGGGGTATTACATTCTACTCTCATTAAAAAAAATTCATCCTCGAATTTAAAATAAACATGAATCTCAAAATTGGAACAAGAATGAACATTTGACTTTCATGTTTTACTCATTCTCCCATGAACACTTTTCCATATACTAATTCCTTCATGAAACTCTTGGCATTTTAAATTTCTTTATTCTGAAATTATTAGACTTAACGATTTACACTTTCTATTGGCTATACTTTGATGACATTTCTTCATTAACACCAATATTTTGCATTTCAATACTTAGAACAATTCTGGTACATAATTCCATAGCATTCATATATGGAATACCAAATAACATGGCTCTTACCTAAAGAAAGAGCCAAACTTTATGCTACACTCTCAATCCTTTCTAATACTTTATATGGTCTCACGTATCTCGGTATCAACCTTCTTTTCTTGTCAAATCTCATAACACTTTCCATAGATGATATTTAAAGAGAACATGATCACCAATATTAAATGAATATCCTTTTCAGTTATATAATTCAATTAATAGTAAATATCAATCTCACTTACTTTTAAACTTCTATAACACATATCCTCATCTCTGAACTTTAATGCTTTATCATTTTTTTTCTAAACATCTTTCTTTAAGTTCATAAAATATGGATCCCGATCTTGGGTCACCTTAGTATTATCAATTTACAATGACTTAGCTCGACACTAGCTATCAGAGCCTGGTTACGATCCTGGGATCTGAGGGTTATGGAACCAGTGGGTTAGATTTGAGGTCCCAAATTTAACTCCATACCCATAAGAATTAGCTCAGTCATTTCACGAATCAAAATTGGCATTTATACATTCTAGCAGACATTTGATGTTCTTGTAGTGTCTGTTACACAGTCCTCAAGTACTCTACATGTTCCTCTTCACTCATATAATAGACAAGGATATCATTTATAAACTTATTCAATATATAACTTAAACACTTTGTTCATTAAATCCATAAATGTAGCTAGAATATTAATTAACCCGAATGATAATACTAGAAACTTATAGTATCCAAGCTGGGTTCTAAAATAGTCTTGGGTACATTTTCTTTCTTAACTTTTAACTATCCAATCAATCTTTGAGAAGTGCCTTGCAACTGCTCAGAAAAGATATCAAAGAACTCTCGGACCATAGGTGTCCGAACAATCCCAAATTGAAATCTTTTACACATTCACTACTTATACTAGATACACTGTACAATTCCTTCTTTATTATCTTTTTAGCCTGAATAACAGAATTGAAACTAATTCTAGATTCATACTTATCACTTTGGAACTCAAATTCTGGCAACCGGAATTTGACTTTTTTCTCATAACAATCAATAATTGCTCAATATGTAGTTAACTAATTCATGCCAAGTATTACATTAAGTTGCACATAGGCAACTCTATCACATTAGCACATAAAAAGGTTATTATCAATTTCAATAACACATCTCGGATGACAATAATAATTCATTCCTTTATACTTTCTCTCATAGGTATAGTTATCTCTAATGGCACATTCAATAGTTATGTTTCTCTATTTAACTGTGATGCAAGTAAAAGAATGTATGAGGGTATTAAAATCATACCTATATCTGCATTATCAGATCTTTGTGTCTCCTGGGTGTTAATAGCAAAAACTCTTCCTTGGCTTCTACCTGTTGGGGCTTGACTACTGCTAGGACCTTGTCCTCTACCTCTATCCCTACTAGGAGTCTCTCTAGTCACATTATGACTCATTTGTACTGTAGGCTGAGACTCTGCAGCAGATGGCTGCTGATCATCCCATAAGGGACATCTGTTAATAAAATGGCCATATTGCCCACATTTCAGGCAAGCAACCGTCTGCCTACGACATTCCCCTCCATACCTTCTACCACAAAAATCACAAATGGGCATACCAGGCATTTGAGTAACAGGTCTAGAAGATCTCTGTGAATATGCAGGTATAGGCTGCAATGAAGGTCCTTTACTTTGAACCCTCCTCTTCTAACTACCAGATGGAGGTCCCTAATCAAATCGAGGCACTGGCTCAATCAATCTAGGCTGGGAGCTGCTCTCCCCCCCACCTACTCTGGGATCCTGGTCCCCCCTTTCTCTTTTGATCCCTCTTCTCTCTCTCTGTCTTGTACTTCTCTTCTATCTGAGTAGCTTTGTTGATAACTATCATCAAAGATGTGAATTCCGTAGCTAATAGAGCATTATGAAGTGAATCATTTAATCCTTTCCTAAACCTGCTGATCAGATCAGCCTCAGTAGGTATAATATGAGTAGCATATCTACTCAGTCTGATGAACTCCTTTGTATACTCCTCTACAAACTTGTCCCCCTGTTCTAATTGCTCAAACTGAATCAGATTCTGGGTCTTCACTCCCTTTGTAAATCAACCCTGACAAAACTCAACACATGAGGGTTAATGGTCACCATAGAGTCTGGGCTCCATTCTCCTCGAAAACTAAGCCCATGCCTTCCCTTTTAATAACAACCCAACCAACTCTACAGCTCTGAGATCAGAACAAGGTAGTCTCCTAACTACCTTCTCAACCTCCTCTAGAAAACCTACTGGATCACTGCCTCTATCGCCCCTGAACTGGGCAGGTTTAGCTTCAGAAAGGTAAACATAGTCACTCCACCTTCATCTCCTTGCACCATAGGTTCCTCAGGAGCCACAACTAGCTGTATAGGTGCTGGAGTAAACGGTACTGCAGCAGGTGCAACAGGAGGTGGCACTGCTGCTGGTATTGGAGGTGGCAGTACATTCTGTCATTCCCACCTCAACTCTGCTAGCTCCTTACGAAATTCCATCATCCCTCTCATCATCTCAATTCTCCAGGGATCCTCGCCCCTCTTTGTATCCCTAGTCTGTCGGGATCTGGACGGACCCTATGAAACAAATACTCTCTAACTGATGACTCATTGGAGGCTACCTTTGTCTCTGTCATCAAACATCTCTGAAAAACTGTCTGAAAAAAAGAAAAAATACTCAGTATATTACAGAAATGCAGAATATTTATACATATTTGACGAATATAACAAATGATGATACAAGAATTCCTATGCTCTAGGTTCCCTTAACTCTACCTATATTGTACTTAGTTACTATTCCTTTGTAACCTAATGCTTTGATTTTTGTAAACACAGAGCTTTGATACCACCTCTGTCATGACCCATTTTCGGATCACAATGGTCCTACGGTGAGGGAGATGCAGAGGCAACCGACACTCGTAGAACCCATCAATCACTACAATGCAATCACAATATCGCAGCGGAAACATACTTACCCATCATCAATCACATAACAGAATATAACCATACACTACACATATATACTATTCATTCTGTCACTCTGTCATTCATTCTGTAACTTCATGTAAATACTATAATCATATCATTAATAATCTCCAATATTCTCATACATATATGTTCATACACTAACTAAATAGTACAAAACCCACGGAGCAGCTAGGATATGAACATACAAAATAATACAGTGTTCATAATATTACACTGACACAAGATCAGCAGAATCCACAAAGAGCCAAAAGAGCTGGGATATCTGCCTCTTACTCTACACCTGATAGGGCAAACAATGAGAGGGTGAGTATATATGATACTCAGTGAATCTAATATGCATCGACAAATAACAGATAATAGAATATCAATAAGCAGTAGGCAGATGAAATAAATGGATCAATCTTCTCAGAGTCTCTATAAATACAAAAGCAAGTATAGAATATGACTGTAAGTAAACAATCATATTAATAGAATCAATATCACATGAATGAGATGGAAATGACAGATATGGAGCCATGAAACGCATAGAAATGTGCCAAGCACAAATCACTATATATATGTGTATAAACATAAGACTGTACGGGTCTTATGACTAGGACATCCCTTCCTAGTACAGGGTAT
>CANXYC013156784.1:0-34499 GCA_948193065.1 Aleurites moluccanus
TGTCTATTGTGCTATGTTTGTGCACACTCTTCATTCCCTTGGGACGCCATTTTTCAACACAGTAAACCACATTGATGTTCTGATATGCAAAACCTTACAACCTATGATTTGCTGTTGCACGGAATATGAAGCAGGTAGACTTGGGAAGTTTTTGTACGAGACATTAAAGATAGCATACTACTGGAAGGTAATTGACTACTACATTGAGGCAATGTTCTTTCCTCCTTTTTATTTTTTTTTTCCCGGCTTCATTTCTTATGATCAATGTGAATCATCATTTCAATCATTGATGTCAAACAATGCTCATCAGAGTGATGAATCAATATATGAACGCGAGTGTGGAAACATGCCAGGCTTTGCTGTTTATTATAGATTTCCAAACAGCCAACGGGTTACATACGGCCAGTTCATTAAGGTCAGTCCTCTGTCAATAATTAGCATTGGTGGACCTTTCTGAATTATGTTGTTCACTCGTTTAACATGAGGCCACTGTTTTTGTCTTCTGTTTGACAGCATCTTTTGCTTCTCTCTGTTGTTAATTGCTCATGATATGTTGTTGTTGACATGCCATTGCTCTTAATGCAAATGCACCATGACTTAAATAATACCAAACTTTTGCATTATTTTAAATTCCACTTTTTCCACTTCTGGGTCCAATGCCATTATTCATTTTCTGTTTTGTTGATAGGTACACTGGAAATGGAGTCAAAGAATTTCACGGTTGTTGATTCAATGCTTAGAATCAACCGAGTACATGGAGATTCGAAATGCTCTTATTTTGTTGACAAAAATATCTGGCGTTTTCCCTGTTACTAAAAGGAGCGGGATTAACCTTGAAAAGCGGGTATGAGAAATCCAGAATAGTTGGATTTACATCATATTTTGTTATAGTAGCATAACCTTTGTAATTTTTCTAATTTTGCCTGTGTAAAGGTAGCCAGAATCAAGAGTGATGAAAGAGAAGATCTCAAAGTGTTGGCAACTGGTGTTGCTGCAGCTTTGGCTGCTAGAAAGGTGGGTTACGACTTCAATAGTTTAATTTATTTCTCTCACCATATACATCTAATTTTATTTGTTGTACCCAGCCTTCTTGGGTCACAGATGAAGAGTTCGGCATGGGATACCTAGAAATAAAGCCTCCAGTTGCTTCAAAGTCTTTGGCTGGTAATATTGCGGCTGGACAAATTAGTTCTACCCTTAATGTCTCTCAGAGTGAATCTGCTGGGGGAAGAGCAGTTGCCACAGTCTCTCAACATGGAGATTCAGGGAATCCAGCCAGAGAACAGATATCCAGAACAAAACCTGCAGATGGGAGGACTGAAAGTGCTTTGCATATGAAATCTGATCAAGGACATCAGAAAGTAAAAGGTGGATCATTGGTAAACGGGTCAGACGTTCATTTATCTGTTTCCTCAGCTGCTGTACAAGTTGGAGCATCAAGATCAGCAGAGAATGAAAAGCCAATTGATGAATCAGTCACTAAAACATTGGATGAAGGGAGAGCTGCTGCCAAGAACTCTGCAGAATCTGAGGTATTGTATGGATTGTGTTTGATGTTTGTATGAATGTGCTTCTAGTTATTACTTTGTCTTTGTTTTGGTGACGTTGCTTGCTATTAGATTTATCTGCTTAGAAAATGTGAGCTTTCTGATCATCCATTGTTCACCATTAATTTCAGTTGAACATCTATTTTCTCTAAAAAAGCAGGCATTTGCTTTGCACTTTCCCCTGTACACCTATTTGTTTCAAATTGATAGTAAAGAAACCAAATCAGCTTCCAAGTATCCTTTTCTGTTTCAAGAATCAGGTGTAGGGTTTTAAATAACGGTTTCGGAATCGGGTATCGGAATCGGATTGAATCGTCCTTAATCATATTGAATAGTCTGCTGCTACCGTGAATTTTTTCAAACCACTAGCAAATGACTCAAATCAAATATAGGATAAAGCATCATTAATTTTACTTTATATTATGTAAATAGTATACAATAGAATTTTATTTTTTAATTGGATTGACAAAGATTTTATTTATTTTTATATTTAAATAATTTTAATTTATATTAAATTGTATGTATTTAAAATATAAATGAGTTTTTTTATTTAGTGATATTGGAGTTTTCTTCAAAATTATGAGATTTCAAGTTTGAACCTCCAATCAAAGTTATATTTAATTATTTAAAAAATAAATTCACAATAAATCCTTCAAATCTAGACGTTCATTTTCTTTTTCAGAATTTCAAATAAGTTTTCAGAGTTAGCTCGATTGCTAAATAAACTTGCTCCTTTATTTATTTATTTATTATAGTTCAAAGCTTATGAAGTTAATTAATGTTTAAAAAATAATTTTAAATGCATTTACCTTTTAAAAATTTTGAAACCACCCAAAAAGTATATATTATAATATAAGTTGCTGTTCATTTTTCTTGCAATATGAAATAAGACAAATTACATTGAGCATTATGCAGTAATTCCAAGAAAAAGTGCTGTATTTTTTTTTTCAATTAATTTTAAAAGATGTATTTTTTCAAATTTTTATTTTTATTTTTCTTCTGCTCAGTCGTTTCAACTCAGAGCCACTGACTCATATTGGTCGAGTCACTTGAATCGGCTGAGTCACGGACGATTCGCTGTGTTTTTCGAATCACAGCCCCCATAACAGCCAAGATCCAGCGGCCTTGATTTCCATTGCTCTATATGATACGTAAATGATGATATTTAAACATCAGATGGGGCTGCGCTCAGTTAAAATTTGTAGCTTCTAAAATTTGTTTCCAGTTATTTGAGATGAAAAAAGTTGTTAAAGCGGATAAACAGAACCTTTCTTTTCCTTTACTCTCTTTATTTGGTCATATCCCCTTTTGGCAGATTTGTTGGACCATGATCTATAGCTTGCAGAGTAACTAGTATGTGAACTATTGGAAATTTTCAAGTTTTAGTGAAACAATTTGAATGTTTTAATGTAGGCTACACCTTGGTTTAATTATATATTCTACAAACAACGCCCAGCCTATCTGTTATTGTAAAGAATATTTGACAGCTATAGTCTGTAACAAACTTTAGTCCATGTAATTTCTCAACATAGCTGTCATACCTCAACTAATCATTATACATGGAGGTAGGTAAGGACTCCATAATTGGAAGAAATGATGAAAATGGACCATTATCATATATTTTCTAGGTTGCTATATATCTGCTTTAATCTTTTATTTGTTTATTTTTTTTAATTCTTGTATTGAAGGGAAAAAAAAAAATTTGGTCTGTAAAATAACTAAATTGATTAGTTGTTTAAAGTTTGGTAAGGATTTTCTTTTTGCTACTTAATTATTACTTTTCTAGTCTTTTTGTTTACATTTGCCTTTGTCAACAGTCAAAAGCTTCAGGCAAAAGGTTAGCAGCTGTTGGATCAGTTAAAACACCTAAACAAGATATTGGAAAAGATGACTTCAAAGCTGGAAAAGCAGTGGGAAGAACTCCTAGCATTTCCTACGGTGACAAAGATATACCTTCTCATTTATCAGATGGAAGGCAAGGAAATGGGACTAATGTTTCTTCTGCTGTCACATCTAATGGTAATGCAGTTTCGGCATCAGCAAGAGGCCCAACGTCATCTGTGAGAACATCTGATGGTCATGGTGCTGAAGGAAAGACAGATGTTGGAGCTATCAAATCTGCAGTAAAAGATGATGCAACTGAAGTTGCTGATGTTCATAAGCCTCCTCGACTTGTGCGTTCTCCTAGGCATGATAGTTCTCTTGCGCCATTAAAGTCTGGTGATAAGCTGCAGAAGAGAGTGAGCCCTGTGGAAGATCCTGATAGATTAAGCAAACGCCGGAAAGGTGATACTGAATTCAGAGATTTAGAGGGTGAAGTTCGATTCTCTGAGAGAGAGCGGTCCATGGATGCTCGATTACTAGATCTTGACAAAATGGCAACTGAGGAACTAGGCATACATAGAAGCACTGATAAACTTTTGGATAGGTCAAAAGACAAATTTAATGAGAGATATGACAGGGACTACAGGGAAAGATCAGAGCGTCCTGATAAGTCTCGCGGAGATGATAATTTAGTTGAAAGATCAAGGGACAGATCAATGGAAAGATATGGAAGAGAGCGTTCGGTTGAGAGAGGTGCTGATAGGAGTTCTGATAGGCCTTCTGACAAAGGCAAAGATGAACGAAACAAGGATGACCGGAACAAGCTGCGTTATGGTGATACATCTGTGGAAAAATCTTATGTTGATGATCGTTTTTACGGGCAAAACCTTCCTCCTCCACCACCATTGCCTCCTCATGTTGTTCCCCAATCTGTTAATACTGGTAGAAGGGATGAAGATGCTGATAGAAGGTTTGGAACTGCCAGGCATTCTCAGAGGCTTTCTCCAAGGCATGAAGAGAAAGAAAGAAGACGCTCAGAAGAAAATTCTATGGTTTCACAAGATGATGCAAAACGTAGAAGAGAAGACGATTTTCGAGAGAGAAAGCGAGAAGAGCGAGAGGGACTGCTAATGAAGGTATGCATTTGCTGTTAAAGTGTTGACCACTAATTCTATTTTCATTTTGGATTTTTTTTCCTTCTGTTTTACAATTGATGGGCATTTGGTGGAGTACAGAATGAACTGAGTTTTCAGTATAATTATTCAAGTCATTGTTCTCATCTTTGAACTGCTGTTCATAGGTGGAGGAGAGGGAAAGAGAAAGGGAGAGGGAGAAAGAAAAAGTGAACCTTATGGAGGAAATGGATGCCAACGCTGCCTCTAAGAGACGGAAACTTAAAAGAGAACATTTGCCCTCAGCGGAAGCTGGTGAGTACTCTCCAGTTGCTCCACCGCCTCCACCACTTACCATTGGTATGTCACAATCATATGATGGAAGGGACAGGGGGGATAGAAAGGGGGCTGTGATCCAGCGTACAGGTTACTTGGAGGAACCTCCAATGAGGATTCATGGTAAAGAAGTAGCTGGCAAGATGACTCGTCGTGATGCAGATCCGTATCCTCAAAACCCATTCTTAAGAATGCATTCATGAGCTTTGCACATTCATCATCTTTAATTGACATAGCTTATTGAAATTCGAACATGCTGAGTGATTCCTTAATCAAATTCTAGAATGTATGACCGAGAATGGGATGATGACAAGAGGCAAAGAGCGGAACAAAAGCGGCGACACCGGAAGTAGTGTGCTGGACAATGGATGGAGAGTAGCTGATTGAGTGCAATATGGATGTCTGCTTACTTTCGTTCCCATTGATAACTACTATTTCCTATTAAATTGTACCAGACTAGCTGTTAGCACATGCTTTTGGTGGTTCTTTATCTTAAACTTCATTTATGAGATTTTATCAATGCCATTTTTGGACGATATTGTATACTCTGATCACTGTAGTATAGTACATCTAATTAATATTTCTCTTCTAAATTTTATACCTATTGTAAATAAAAATTTCGAGTTGCAAATTCAATTAATTGCTATTTCAGTTTAAACTCTCTTAAAAGTCTGAAGTTTTTTCAGCTGCTCAGAGCTTTACCCTGAAATTACCGGAGACGTTTACCAACTGAAAATGATACTTCTAGTGGAAGTCGCTCCCATGGTCATGCTCATCATGATACTGGAGTCGGAGTGATTTGGGGACAGTGGCCCTCTTTCAAAATAATAATAAGTACAATTATATGACAAATAATGGCAGAAAATAAAAACAATTTAGAGATTTATAATATGAGGAGTGATAACAACCTTATTTAAAATTAATAAAAATTAAATAAATTAAAAAATTTTAATGATATTATTGTTATGTTAGTTAACTTTAAGAATAATTTTATTTTTATACTTTTAAATTCTACAAAAAAAATTGTTTTTATTATATTATAATTAGTAGTAGATCCATAAATTTTTATTTTATTTTTATCAATGTATACAAAACATATATACATATAAGTATATATAAGAAAAAATAAATAGAGATAAATTTATTAATATTAATAATATTATGCATGTGTATATAAGAAAAATAAATATATTAAATATATTTTTGGAATAAATTAAATTTTTTTTTTTTAAAATAAAATCAACGTCGGAATTAAAATTAATTATCTTTTATTATTGAACAAAGTCTTAAAAAAAGTTAAATTTATAAGAGAATATAAAATAAATATTGATGGCAATAGCAATTTTTTATCATTAAAATAATAATATCTAATTCAATTTCAGTGGAATTGATTGGTTATAATTTTTATAAAATTAAATAATTAATAATTAAATAAAAAAAATTGATTTTTCATTTGAGGTAATCTTAATAAATTTTTTTGAAAAATTTTTAGCCTAGAAAAGACAGTAAGATTTAAAAGTATATAAATAAAATTATAATAAAAATTGACTAATAAAATAATAATATTATTGAATTTTTTTAAACTATTTAATTTTTAGTAGTTCTAAATTATGTCATATGTTTTAATAATAGAGATACAATATAAAAAAGATTTTTAATACTCCTCTTCATAATATTCTAATAACAAAGATTATAAATGTATTAAAAGAAAAATTAATATGATCATGGGATATAAATGCTTAATATTCTATCGTCGTATTTAATAAGTTAGAATCTTATGTTTTATTGCGGATCACATCTCCGAACAAATGGATTATAAGCTATTTAACAAACTTAAACGAAAGAAATCAACCGACGAAATTAACTAAAAGAATCAGAAAGTTCCAAAAAGCTTACAAGGTTCAGTTATAAGCTACTCCTTAATATTTTTCTCTAATTAAATCACATCCCCATAGATATGCAGGATCACTTGCAGACAATCCAATATTGCAATTTGGTGTATAACAATAAGGCTGACTAAATGGATTATAAACTTGCATCTGCAATTGATTCTTCTCTTCTTCTTCCCTTGTTTCTTTCTCATGTTCATACCCATTATTGCTAAATCCAGTAGAGTATATCAAGTGATTTTTACGAGAATTAAGAATTGAAAGATCAAGTAAAACCTCCCAATTATCACTTTCACCATCATTTTCTAATTGAATCAATGGCTCCATCATCTCTTCTTTATTTTCCTCCATCTTTCCTGGAAACAAATAATTTTCTTGATCAAATTTCACCCACCGAGTACTCGCAACAATACCCTTTGTCAACCTCTGTTTTTTCTGATGATCTCCTTCTTCATCTTCAGTTGAAATTGATTTATTAGACTCGACCCATGACGATGACGATGGAGAAGTAGCAAACGAAGAAGAAGATGACGACTCTGTTAACTGCCACATCCCATTGAGAAAATTCTCAAGAGCTCGAATTTGTATCTCTGGAATTCTTTCTATAAAAGGGTGCTTGTAAGAACCACATATCCCTTTTGCCTTGCACCAGTCATAAAATTCACAGAGCTGCCCTGATTGCAAAGCTGCTTTCTTGTAAATACCAAACGACAATAGACAACCCCGATACGGCATTTGAATCATATTATCCAAAACCAATACAATTTCTTTCCTAAATATTGTGTAACAAACAAAACTCTCTCTTATTATATGTTTCATAGCTGATTGAACTATGAAGCTTCGAGAAGCAACCCCCATTGGCCTACAGTCCATAACTCTATCTATTAAGCTCTGTAGTTGGAACAAAAAATCAAGCACTTCAAATGCATCTTTCATTTTGTCTTGTAAGAATGGAGGCATTTCTTCTTCTTCTTCTTTGGTTTTCTTTTCTAAGGAAAAGCAATCAATAGCTTCATCAAGCAATTGAGCATAAGATCTAATGAAATGGGTGTAATTTTCTGGATTTGAGGATGAATCATCACGAAAATTACATGGGTAAAGAGAAAGAAACCCATTGGATCTTGCCCATAAAAGTTCAGCTCGAAATGGGCTGTGCTCAGGTAATGACCTGAGTAATCGGTGGAGAAGAAGAAGGCATTTGAGTGCAACTTTCCAGCAATGGGTTCTGCCAAAACGACGAGCGAAACTGAGGGAAAAAGAGTGAAACGAGGAAGGAGAGATGGAAAAGATTTTCAAGAGCTCGTGAAAGTATTTTTCAGGTAATGGGAAGTCATCAGGAGAAGTTGCTTTGACAATGATTGAATGAAGATCGCAATAGCCTCCAAATGTTACTACCTTTGCATAGCTTACAGAGGTATGCTCCTTTAGAGCACAGAAACCTTGCTTGAATCGCCTGAGCATTGTTACATATAGAGAGAATTGGAGGAATTTGGAATCATTTTATATAGCAGGAGTTTGATTTGATTTTGTTAAAAATCATAGGCCTCGCAAATGACGAATATTTTTATTGAATCTCATTAATTATTATTAGGAGATAATTATTATATATAATTAGTTGACAAAATCAATGAGTTGAGTAATTGATTGATGATTTTTTCAAATAGTGATTTTAATTTTTGAGTTGCTCCGTTTATTAAATTGTGATTATCTTTTTATGATAATGAATTCAAAAATTTATCGGAATTAAATTAATCAAAAAATAATTATTACCATGAAATAATTATATAATTATTTAATTACTAATTTAATTTTAATTAAAATTTAAATACAATTGCAGTGCCATTAAACTAAAATTACTTATATCATAAATGAGTATATAAATAAATAAATAAAATATATATATATATTTAATTATTTGTATACACTTTGTTTGTTTCTAAATATTATATTATCTTATATAATTATTTGTTTATTTTCATTTTATCATTAATTTTTAAGTTATTATGTATTTTCAGTTATAACTCCTATTTAATTCAGATTTTTTTTTTTTGTCTGATTATCTCTTTTTTATATATATTATATTTTAAAATATTTTAATAATTAATATTTTTTATAAATAATATCCACAGAGCATAATTCAACACATACAATCAAGCACTAAAGTATTTGGAATAGTCGAAGTTATAATTACAATGGAAATTTGTTGTCCTTTTAATCTTTTTTTAATTCAAGAAAATATCACATAAATAAATAAACAAAAAAATAATCCATCAAACTAAATGGGTTGAGGGACTGATGTGTATTTTTATACAGCAACTCCTTATATGATTCATTTTAGCTACTTAAAAAATTTTATAAAATTTTTTAAAAATTATATTTTAATAGTATTTAATGTAATAAATTTATTGATATATTTTTTATGCCAAACAAAAATCATTTGGACAGTTAAAAATGCATTATAAATGCGTTAAATCTAGACCGTTAAATATAGTACATAAAATTTATAATATATTTTTAACTGTCCAAATAATTTTTGTTTAGTATAAAAAATATATCAATAAATTCATTATATTAAATACTATCAAAATATAATTTTTAAAAAATTTTATAAAATTTTTTAAATAACTAAAATGGACCACACGAGAAACTGCTGTGTAAAAATACAACAGCCCCCTTCAACCCTAATTAAATGCATTGTGAGCCGGAAATGCTATTAATATGAAATGTCTGAAAATTCACACGAGTTATGTTGAAAATAAATGGAGATTACTGTGGATGGGCTTTTGAAATTACTGTAGAAAATACTTAAATCTCTATAAATAAATAATATAAATTTATTTGAAATAAATAATTCATATGAATTATAGTAAATGCATACACATGGAATTATGATTTTCTTTTCTTTTCTTTTTTATGGTAAAAATGTAAAATAATATTTCTTGTCAATATTTGTTGTGTGGCGGGTTAAGTAAAAGAAGACTTCTTTTTGTTATTTAATTTCCAATTGCAAGTTACTGACAAATTGCAACCATTGAATGAGTTGCCTTTCAATGTTACATCTTGAGCTTCAATATCAGCTGTAACGGGACTGGGGGCTATTATGTAAAAAATATAATAATTTTTATTATATTGAATTTTTAGAGTCTAATAAATTTTTATAAAAATTTTTAAAAATTATAATAATATAGTATTAATTGTAACGAATCCAATAACATATTTTAATATATTTATATTATATTTTTTAAATTCATTTAATTTTTATTTCTTATAAAAAATTGTCATTGAATACGATATAATAAATATTATAATATTATAATTTTTATAAATTTTTATAAAAATTTATTAAACTCTAAAAAATCAACACAGTAGGAACTATTGTGTTTTTAGCACAATAACCCCCTCAATCCGCTGAAATTAAAATTTTCCTCGTTAGGCCGGCTTTTTTTTTTTAACTGGTTTTATTTAGTTAAATTGCTTGTATAAGAGTTACGATAGTAGATAAGATAATTTTTTTCGAGTAAAATACTATTTAGTCTATGAAATTTAGCAAAATTATTATTTGAATCTTTATATTTTCAGAAAATAGCTGTTGGATTCCTCACATTTAATTTCACCACAATAATAGGTCTTTCTGTCTATTTAGTCGTTAAATACTGTTAAAAAGATAAAAATACCCCTTATTTTTCATTAAATTTTCTTTTTCATGTCATTTCATTAAAACTTATTTTAAACTTTTTTCACTTTTCTTCATAATAAAACCATCAATTCTCCACACAATTTTACTAATCACATTACCCACACACAAATTTTACTTCTTTTAATTTCAACAAACCCAAAATTTATATAATTAATTAATTTATTAATTAATTAAAAAAAATCACAAGATAAAGAAAAAAATATGAATGTGAGCTTTTTTATAAAAAAAAATGGAAAGAAAATGAAAGAAAAAATATAGAGGTTGAAGATGATGGTATTTTGAGAAAATAATTTTTTTAATTTTTTTAAACAGAAAATTTAAAAAACCTATGAAATGACCAATTATTATTATGAAATGAATTTTTAAATACTTAATAGCTATTTTCTAAAAGTGTAGAGATTTAAGTATTAATTTATTTAAATCTCGAGAATTAAATAATATTTTATCTTTTTTTTTAGTGAGATATCACGTTTATTTTTATTGAATCGTAGATTTAATTAAGAAAAAATACCTCAAATTTGAGAGATAAGAGAGTTGCTATATATTTTTGCATCGTGGCCTCTTTTATGATATATTTTGAAAATTTAAAAATTTTTATAAAAAATTTTAAAAATTATAATTTAATAATGTTTGATATAATGAATCTAATGATATATTTTTTGTGCTAAACAAAAATCAAATAGAGAGAAAAAAATTACAATGATGATAATTAGATATGATAAAAAAATTTTATAATATATTTTTTACTATCCATTTAATTTTTATTTAGCAAAAAAAATATATTATTAAATTCATTATATCAAATACTATCAAATTATAATTTTTAAAAATTTATATATAAATTTTAAAATTTTTAAAATATGTTATAGAAAAAGTAACAGTACAAAATCCATCAATCCAAATTTGACACCATTAAGTAAAGCTCTTAGTGGTTGTCAGGCCATGACCTTATCTACCCATATATAGTTATAAATTTTATATTGATTGCACTTGTAAACATGTAAAAAAGAAAAAAAAAAAAACAAAAGAAAAGAAAAGGATAAATGAAAAGTCAAAATTAGAAAAAAATTAAATATAAAAAATAAGAAAAGGATAATAATAAGGTGAATTATTTTTATTTTGGACAATATATGTTATCTATATGCATAGCGTGTACAATTTAACTGTCTATATTTCTATTGTGTATAAATAGTATGAGATCCATTGTCTAATAAGATATCAAAATATTCATATAATAATTTCATGTAATTTAAATGCTAAGATAGGCATGATTAGGGTTCTGTCTAGAATCGAAATTCGACTAAAATTAAATTTAATAAAATTAAAATTGAATTGAATCAATTAAAATTGAAATCGATATTAAATAGAAATAAAATTGTTATTATAAAAGTTTAATTCAATTTTAATAATTTTTGAACAATGTAAAAAATTAAAATTTTTTGAATAATTTTTTATATACTTTTCTTTTTAAGAAATTAAAAGCAGTACTATAAAATTAATTTAATTTAAATTTAATTAAAATTAATTGACATTATAAATAAATCATATAATTAATACATATATATCATATTTATTAATAAAATTAATTTATAAATAAATTTCATATTAATTTTCTTTGAAATAAGTTTATACGTTAAAATTAAACACTTAAATGTATTACACAATCCACTCTTGTTTATTTATTTTTATTTTTATAAAATTATAGATTTTATTCAAAATATGAGTTAAACTAGGTGCTCATTAGATTCCATTCAATAATTTTATAGTTTTTTTTCTTAAAATTTTAATTTATACATTAATTTTTAATAAATTTAATTCGGAGCCATATTGAAACAATATTGTAACCGAAATTAAAATCAAAATCAAAATTAAAATCAGAACGGACGGTTTTTTATTAAATATAAAATTACCTTTTAAGATTTTAATTCAAATTGACATATTTTTAAAATCAAAATCGTCGGTTCGAATCATGATCATATCTATTAAGAGATTATAAATATGATATTTGTAAATTTAGTCTAATGATGGTACATATCTAAATTTAGATATAAGTTTTCATTCTCTAATATTTTAAAAAAATTAAAAATAATCGGTGTCTTAAACTAGTGGTAAGATGCAATTATATTAAGAATGAATATCAAGATTCAAATATTATGAATAAAATTAATGCTGAAAAATTAAAATTAAGAATCATACTTTATTATGGGATGGATAGAAAAATGCAGGGTTTTGGGGTTTCTTTTTCTTTATTGGGACCTGTTTATAGCTTTTATCATTAGATTTGGAGCTGTGCTTTTTTTTTTTCCCTTATAAGGTGTTCTACGTTTTAGATGTTCCTTCTTATAGTTGTTTTAGCGGGCATTTAGATCTATCTTTATCTGTAGGTTTTATCCGAGTTTTTTTTGTTTGCAAGATCATGTTAGGATCTTAGTTTATTAAAATATGAAATTTGATAAATTTTATGTTCAAAATATAAGATTTCAAATATAGCGTTTTAATTTTTTAAGCTAATTTTTGAGATATAATTCTTTTAAAATATTTATAACAATTAGTATTAATATATACTCACATACAAATAGTTGAAAATTCAAAAACAGTTTAAAAAAAATAATTTAAATTTAGATCAATATTTATAAGAGTAAGAGTCAATAAAAACATGGAGTATTCATAAGCAAAAAATTCAACCATTTAAGTTAGGTTTTGGAATGTTCTCTCAAAATTTATAACACATCAATGTTGGTTTTTAAAACCTTCATCGGTTCATCTTTGAATTTTCCACTTGGGATATCAAAGGGATTTTTAGAACGGCCAACTTATTGGGGGACCCAAGAGTATATATTGAGACTTTTGGATCAACCAATCTCGAAACTTAAGCGTTACTAGAATTTTCAGTTTAATTCTAAATATATAAATTTATAATTATCGAAAATTTATCTGGCCCTAAAGAAAGAATGAAAAAAATCAATTCTCTACCAGCGATAATTTACTGATAAATTTTGCTAAAAAAAGATATTTTATAATATCCCTAACTTATTATAATATTGATAAATAAAAATAAAACGTGTCATCATTTAATTCGATTAGATTTCGTCACTCTGCTTTCTCGTTGCAAAACACGTAGGCAACAGCCGCACATGGCATGCAATACCACCATTACCCAAAACGATAAGGTAAAAAGTTTAAAAAGAGTATCTTTATTTTACGGCCTTTTAGTTAATTAATTGATTAATAACATTAATAGTAACACAGGGAAAAAAAATCAATTTAAGGTCCATATTTTACCCAAATATTTAATACGAATATAATAAAAAATAATTTTGATTTATTTACCTTCTTAAATTTTATTTTGAGTTGAATTTAAAGTCTGTAGGATAATTAACACTATTCTTTTTTAATATTGAGAAATGAGTCCGTTAGACTATATTTTCTTGCAATTAATGCTAACTCCTTTTTTTTTCATATAAATAATTTTCATAAAATTTTATAAAATTTATTTGTAATTTTATAATTTTATATTTATTTTAAATTTAAATTTATTTTAAATTAAAAATAATTAAATTTATAAAATTAAAAATAATTAAATTAAATTTTATTAAAATAATTGATATTTTCAAATAAATTTTATAATTTTAAATTAATAAATTTTAAAAAATTAAAATATTCTTATTAATTTTAATATTTTATTTTTTTATCAATTAATTATTTCAAATTCCTTTTGAAAATGATTTATCATTTTTTTAGTATATGTAATTTTTTATTTTCAAGAACATATTTATTTTTTTAACTTATTTTGTAATTTTTTATTAAATATTTATTTAATTATTTTTATTTTCTATTTATTTTTTATATTAAAATATTTATTTTTTATATTTTATTTTAAAATTATAATAATTTAAATTTTTTAATTTGTATGTCAAAAATATAAAATATAAAAATTTTAAAATGATATTTTTTTTCCAATAATATTTGATTAGTCATAGTGATAACATTAAATTTTCATTTTTATAATTTATCCATCCTAATCACTGTGAAAATTAGGATCACTTAATATAAATTTTAAAAAATTAATTATTTAATTATTTCAATTATTTTTATTTTTTAATTTAATTATAACTCAAAATTTCGATTTAAAATTCATATTTTTCAGTATAAATTAGATATTGTAATTAAATAATTTTTAATAAATTATATTTAAAATAAAAAATTAATTATTTAATTATATTTTAATTACTTTTTATACTTTTAATTTAACTACAATTTAAAACTCCAACTTTAAACTTTGTAATTTTTAAATATTGGTTTGAAATTATAATTTAATAGTTTTTAACAAACGATATTTATAATTTAATATTATAATTTTAAAAAATTATATTTTTAAATTTTTTAAAATTATAATTTACTAAAAATTAGGATCGGCCTTAATCGAATTAGAGTCTTAAGCGAAAACGTTATGAAATTTTTTAAATAATCTCTTTTTCTTAAATAATAATAAATGCAAGCCTATAAATATAAGTAAAATGTATAATAGTTTACATTTAAATACTATTATATTATAAAAATATATATAGTTACACCTTTCAAAATTATTATATTCAATTAAATACGTAATCTTTATTTTTTAAAAAATCAATCCTTTTAATAATGAAATTTTATATAATTTATTAATAAAAAAATATTACTAATTTTTTTTATAAATATTATAATAAAAAATCTTAAAATAAAAATAACTGAAA
Organism: Aleurites moluccanus; assembly: GCA_948193065.1. Lineage (NCBI taxonomy): Eukaryota > Viridiplantae > Streptophyta > Magnoliopsida > Malpighiales > Euphorbiaceae > Aleurites > Aleurites moluccanus. The sequence goes on from CANXYC013156784.1 coordinate 15,139, forward strand.
GTAACCAATCTTTTTCTTCAAATTATTTTATAAATACAAACTCTTTAATAAATTTAATTATTTATAGTAAATATTATATTTTTTTTTAAAAAATAATATATATAAAAATATATTAGTGATAAATATTAAATTGAGTTATAAATAATTATATTTTTATTAATATAATATAAAATTTTTAAAATGAAAATAAGTAAATAAATAATATATTTATATGAATATTTTTATCAAGTAAATTATTAAAATAAATTTTAGAATTATATCATATATAATATTCATTTCATTTGAAATGAATTTTATATTTATTATTTAATATATTAAATATGAAAAATTTATTTATAAATATAATAAATTTCTTGATAGAATTAAATCAAATATAGTAAAATTAATAAAGGATATTATGATATTTATTTTATATTTTTAAATAATAAAAAATATTTAAAATTAAAAAATTATATTTTTAAAGAATAAAAAATATTAAAATTAAAAACTTAAAAATTAAAAAAATAAAAAAACAAAATCATCAATGCAGACATGCAATTTACTGAACGAAGCTTGTAAAGGGTAATTAAAGCATATTTTTTCGTGTGTTGGATCCACAAATTAGAAGAGAAACTAATGCGGTATCGCTCCACAGGCACCAATTGAGCTTTTATTCTCTCCTACCCATGCGAAACTGAGCAAAGCGCAGACTGCGTTTTGCTTAGAAGTGTCTGTTCCTGCTGACTTATATAAACTAAAGATTTAATAGCTCCATGTTTTGTAATTAAACTCTTGTTTTCTTTGCCATAGCCATAGCCATAGCCATAGCCATGGCGTTGAAATTTAGATCCTCTGGTAGAAAGCTCTCCTTCGAGATTCTAACCGAACATGATGAATTTCAGTTTCACCATTCTAATTCTAATCCGATCGAGAAAGGTTCGCCCAATCGGAAAAAGAAGAAATACAAGAAAAAGAAACCGCCTCTTGTATCCTACTCCATCATTCCCGAAGATCCCATCACCGACACGAGTTTCACAGATTCTATTTCTTTTCAAAATGCTATTCAAAATGGAAACGTGGAGAAAGGTAACGTGTTTTTGGAAAGTAGTAGTAATTTTATTGGATTTGGAGGTGGAGGGAGTGTGGTATGTACTGTGAGTGATGTCATGGAGGTTGCGGAGTGTCAGAGTGTGTGTAATAACAGTGGCGGAGAGTTGAGGCAGAGGAATGGCGGAGGAGGAGGAGGAGGGGGAGAGAAAATGCCATCGTCTTCGTGGATTGAAGAGAAAGAGACGGAGGACAGTGGAGTGGAGGTGACCTCAGCGGAGAAGCGGTGGGGGAGTGAGCCTAATGGACGTGTTGTTCCTACTGCCAAGTTGGAACCTGCGGAGTCATTGGATTGGAACCGTCTCATGGCTGAGGATCCTAATTGTAAGTGACGCTAATCCACGCCAATTACTTTCTCTCTCTCTCCAATTTACATTTTAGCATGCTCTAAACGTTAGATATCCTTGCTTGTTTGCATCTTCATGCTCTCAGATTTTTGGTGCTACGTTTTGTGTTAGATCTCTTTTCGGCCGAGACTTCACCAGTGAAGTACTTTATGGACGAAATGTATAAAGGAAATTCATTGAGGAGGACAACAACTATTGGCAGTGAAAAGGAAAGGGAGAGAGTGTATGATACTATCTTCCGCTTGCCATGGAGATGTGAACTGGTAATCTCAGCTTTGTTTTTCTGACTACAAGAAAAATCAGTGTTATGTTATGGCTATCCATGCATTGACATTTTGGTTTATGTGTTAGTGGAGGTAAGTTTCCTTGTATTATCATGCTTGATTAATACACCAGTCATTTTGCAGCTCATAGATGTTGGCTTCTTTGTATGCTTGGATTCATTTCTATCACTGTTAACTATCATGCCAACAAGGATTCTGATGACCCTTTGGAGACTTATAAATACATGGTTAGTCATAGATGCATACATGTCTCATAATTTTTAGCAGATTAGGGACTGATTAATCTCATGACTTTTTTAATGTTTTAGTTGAAGGATGATTTTCCTCTTCTCATTTACCATTTTCTGTTTCTTTTTTTTTTTTTGGGTGGAGTGCGTTGTTCAACGGTAAATGCTTGTAATATATGTAGTAGGTCAGTTCGGTATATCTACTAGTACAGTAAAATGAAAATGCTTTCCTCAAACTTCACGTTAATAATGCCATGCTGGATACTGCTAATGTTGATCTTGTGCTAAAGTTTCTTGATGCAGGAGCATTCAAGAAAAATTTTAGTTTCCTTGCTCAGTTTAGTTTTGGGATTAGTTTTCCTTATTTTTTTGGTTTTATTACTTCAATTTGTTTTAGGTTTCTTTTCCTAGTTTATTTAGGTTTCTTGTTAAGGAAGTTTTTTAATTAGTATTAGGTTTCTTTTCAAGTTTTGGGTCCCTTTTCTTTTTTAATTAGTATCAGAATTTACATCGTATTAGATTCTCTTCACAAGCAGACTAAGAGTAGGTGACGAGCGGTGTAAATTTGGATTTGGTTGAGCTGGTTGATATTTTTAATGTCCTCTCTCTGTTAATTAGGTTGACAGTTGCACAGGAAATTTTATCCAAAGTAGATCATTAGAATAATCATAATTATTGAAACACAAGCTGGTGTGAACTATCCTGGTTGGGGGGTTTAGAGTTTAGTGAATTACTGAATTGAAGTTTTTAAATGAACTTTGCATTGGGAGTGGATCTAGAAGTTAAGGGACGATAAATGACAGTGCATAGCTTGGATTTTATTTTTCACTCATCAACAAATAAATGCCTTGAGTATCCCTGCCCCTTCTTTTGTTTTTATTGAAAACTTATGGTTACTTGTAATAATACAAAAAAACCTAACTATGCTTGTGGCAGGCAGTTCAAGAAGCCTTCTGCAGCAGAGTTCTCTGATGTTGGCTGCTTTCTTGTGTTGGTTTCTGGTGTTTCTCTTTTGGAACGAACAGGTATGGTAAGGATATACCGCAACATAAATGTTTGGGATATTCTCTCATTTCTATATCCAACTTTTACTCCTACTTCCAAGGCTGAATTGTACCATACTTCAATCAGAGGGGTTGGTTGAAGAATACTGATTATCTTTTTTTTCAATCAGAGGGGTTGGTTGAAAAATACTGATTATCTTTTTTACTTGTTAATTTTTGTTACCTCAGATATCAGCTTAATATATCACATGATTCGTGGTCAAGGAACAATTAAACTCTACGTGGTTTACAATGTTTTGGAGGTGAGGTATAAACTCAGCTAATCAGAGAATCATTAGAAGTTTCAATTTCTCAGGTCACTTGTTTCAAATTAATTTATAGCTTAAGGCAGATAGATTTATAACCCCAAGGCTAGTGCTTTTGTGAATTGGCAGTGCAGCTTAGCTTTATCAGTTGATTAATATTCATTTCTCTTCAGATGAAATATTTTTCTTTTTGGGGGTGTGTCTTGTTGTCATCACCACACATTCACATGCACTGTGTTGTCTGGCATTCTCTAAGATTCTAAACCCTTCATATTAAAATAGGAAAGAGCTCAACATTAAGATTGAAAATGAAACTAATATAAATTTAGAAGCATAGAACTAGTTGTTTGGTCACACATATATTTTGGTTTTATGTGGTCTTCATATTCTTTCCATCCAAAATCAGGACAGTTTTATATCTTATACCTAATCTGTTAATGTGGAGATGCTACCATAACTTGATATTAAAGGTTTCAATGACCATTATATCCTGTCCGTTACTGTAAATTGATATGTTGATTTTGATTTTCTAGCTGAAATTTATAGAAACATATTTGTATCCTTATGTAGATATTTGATAAACTATGCCAAAGTTTTGGTGGAGATGTGTTGCAAACTCTATTCAACTCTGCAGAAGGGCTTGCTAGTTGTTCAGAAGAAAAATCAAGATTCTGGATTTGGAGATTTATCTCTGATCAGGCTTTAGCTATGGCCTTTTCAAATATCCTGAACCTGGAATTGGTTTTTCCTTGTCTATTAGTGTCATTAATATGTTCTCTCTCCATTTTCCTTGACAACTCTTACTTCTTCATTCTTTCATTTTATTAGCTCAGGCAATCACTTTATCAACTTGTATTGTTGCTCATAATAATGCCTTGCTGGCTTTGCTGGTATCGAATAATTTTGCCGAAATAAAAAGCAGTGTCTTTAAACGTTTCAGCAAGGATAATATCCACAGTCTGGTGTATTCTGGTGAGTTTTGCTACCTTATACCTCTTATCTGCTGTCCTTTAAATGATGGATGAAGCTGTTCTCCATTTTCATGAATTTGTTGAACAGTAGTTTTTGCTACCAGTTCAGTCAATATAATAAATGCATGGGAATGGTGGTGTATTGGGCTTGTGCTTGTAGTTGGCTGATGCTAACAAAGTGTTCCTTCAGGTGTGCAAACTGAAATGCCTCTCATAGCTATTTTGGAACATTTAAGTATGCATAAACATTTAAATCAACATACCTTTATCCTCTTTTCTCTTTCAGTTAATTGTTGATCTTCCACACTTTCAGTTTTCTGTTTTGTGTTTAGCCTTTTTCTAGTGCCTTTTCTAGCCTATCAACTTTGAATTTACCTTATTAACATGAACACAAAAGCTGATGTCTGTGTATCATTTGTGATCATAATATTTTGGAAGATTTTTGGAGATTGCACTCTTATTTTGTTGACTCGGGAAATTTGTTTTACCAGCATTTGAGTTCATAGTCATATAACTAGATTTACCATACTTGATGGTTGATATGCTCGAGTATCAAATTTTCTGCTGTATTATTATTGCTTTTTGCTAATCATGTAAATTTGTAGTTTCTGCTGACTCGTGTATTCCTTACGCCATTGATTTTCACTGATTCGGTAGAGATCCCACATTTCTGCATTTCCCTTATGGATAAAAGATCATCAAGATGCAGCCAATGCGTTTACATTTTATGCATTTTTTTGTGATGTAATTATGTAGTTTCTGCCGACTCATGTATTTCTTATGCCTTTGACTTTCACCAGATTCCGTAGAGAGATTCCACATTTCTGCGTTTCTGTTGTTTGTCTTAGCTCAAAACATTTTGGAAGCAGAGGGTCCTTGGTTTGAGAGTTTTCTTTTTGTAAGTCATTGGAAAGATTTTGTGAACTTTATGCTTTAAAGGGAAAAATTTATGAGATATTTCTTCCTCGCTTCTTTCCCTTTCTGACTTAATATTATCTTATCTGAACTTTGTAGAATGCTTTGATAGTTTTCTTCTGTGAGATGTTAGTTGACATCATAAAGCATTCATTCCTTGCCAAATTCAATGACATCAAGCCCATTGCATACTCTGAATTTCTTGAAGAGCTTTGCAACCAGGTATGTATATTATTATCTTAACCCTTCCCTCTTCTGAAAATTATCCTTGCACCAAATTAATTTTATTTTACCTTTACTGTCTGTATTGAAGAGGACTGAATTTTGTGATTTTGTCTTTGTTCTTCATATATTTTCTGTGACAGACCTTTTTCTGTTGGGTTATTTTTTCTGCAGACTTTGCATATTGAAACTGAGGACGAGAAAAAAAATCTCACTTTTGTTCCTCTGGCGCCAGCATGTGTGGTAATACTTGTTAAAACCATTTATAATTACCAGCTGCTGATTTAGGCTCTTGCCATGTTTAGATGAACAAGGCTCACTATGATTCAAAGCACTGATATTGTTGATGTCCCTCTTGGAAGAACGTTCTTTTTCTTTTTTTCCTCTATGGTACTCTGTCCAAAGGAAAGGTTTCCAGTTCTTCAAAAACAAATAGGGAATATTACACAAATATACTATTTTTTTACTTTTTTTTCTCAATTTTACGATTGCTTTTTTTTTTTTTTTTTTTTTTTCATTTTTACTGTTTTTTGGTATATATTTGGTATATGTGTAGTCTTTCGTATACGTCGTATTGTTGAAAAAATATTTTTAGATATGTTGAAAAAATATTTTTAGGAATGTAATATTTTTGAAAAAAAAAATTCTAATAGTAAAAATAAAATATTTTTTATTTTTTTGGGTATTTTTGAAAAAATCCCAAAAAATATGCTACACATATCACATTGGAAATGCTAATGGTTTTCGCTAGCTGGTGTTTTAAGCATTGGTTTCTTTATTGTGTTGATCAATTTCTAAAATGTACTACTACCTGTATACTTATGCTTAATCAATTTATTGGCTCATAATCAATAACCAGAGGGTCTAAAATGGTTTTCTTGATTGTGCTTGATAAATATGTTAACTTTAGATTGTAAATAGATTAATCTGCTGGGTTTCAGGTTATCCGAGTGCTGACTCCAGTATATTCTGCTCACCTTCCCCCCAGTCCTCTGCCGTGGAGGTTCTTTTGGATCCTTCTTTTATCTGCTGTAACATATGTCATGCTTACAAGTCTAAAGGTGATGATTGGCATGGGCCTGCAAAAACATGCTATTTGGTATGTCAATAGATGCCGGAAAAGAAACCAACGTCTTCACAATGATTAATGTTGAAGTATACAATATGACTTCACAATAGCATCAAGCATGGTTTATCTGACTGCTGAAGTTTTCTGGCATTTCTGCTGGTTGAACCTGAATTAGGAACATCCGCAAGAAGTCTGCTCCTGCAGCAGTTGGATGTATAAAAAGTACAAAAAAAATTTCACACAGCTTGAGCTTAAGCGGCTGATATCTTGCCCGAGCCAGTTGAGTTTTGCTGGGGGTATTTCGATTCCCCTCAATTTTGTTACAAGGAAAGGCTGTTTGGTTTTTAATGCCAGAGGTCACAATGCCACAATATTTCCAAAATCTATGATTTATAGTGTTATTCCAAATTTTTACAGTAGAATATTGTTCAAGACAGATTTGATTTATGGAAAGATGAAATTTATGCTTGGTATCCTTGCATGCCTACCACCTGTTTTTTGAAATTTAGTTTCTTTTATTCCAATTTGTAGGTTTTGAGATATTTACAAATGGTAGCACTTGTAAACTATATAAAAATTATTTCAATAATAATGGATCTGATTCAACTAAAAATTATATGATAAAACTATATGAGTAACTACAACGAATGATACTATGTGATACCAAAGGAAATGACAAAATCAAAATGTCTCCCAGTCAATTCACTTTTATTTTCCTATTATGTAGCGCCAATGAATTTTTGACTAAGTGATAACTAAAATTAAAATTATCTACACATTACAAAGTTATAAATTTATATTAGTTTTCATTACTGTGAATTGAAAAAAAAAAACAGCTCATTTTTTTTTATTTCGAGGAATAACCCTCGTTAATTTTTTGTTCGAGAATGAATGTTTAGTTCCCGTTATTAATTGTTGTTGTTAAGGATAAAAGCCAAAAATTATAAAAGAGGAGTGTTAAACTTTTAATTTTGTTGTTATATAATTTCATTTTATTGTTAAAAGATGTGTGACAAATATATTTGCGCTTTATTTTAATTTAATTCCCTTTTAATAAGATAAATTATATTCATTATCTCTTAATTATTGAATAATGCATATTATGATTCTTTCATTTCAATTTTATTACTTTAAGATTTCATGAAAGTTTTTTAACCAACATTTCATTAATGCTGACATAGAAGACACCTAAATTATTTTTAAACCCTAATATGACAACTTTTCGTTCGAGAGTGGAAAAAAATTAAGCGCTTTGAGAGAAAAGTTGAGCCAACTTGGCATTATTAGGGTTTTGAAAATGGCTTAGTTATTTTTCACTTCAGTATTTCATTAACTATTTTAACAGAATGTTGGCTAAAAAATTTTCATGAAACCTATTAAATTTTTAATTTTTATATAGACGGAGAGTATTAAACATATAAATACACATAATATATATTAAAATATTAAATATTATCATTATTAAAAAGTTAAAAACTAACTAATTAGATAATAATCTCTCATTATATATTAAATTTTTATATTTTTTATTTTCAATCAATGTGAAATTATTTTAATATTCATCTTTTAAGTGATAATTATGAATGAATATTTAATTGTCATTTGAACTAAACACTTGAAATGTAGCGATAATATCGGACCTACTGAGATTGGATATCCAAATTCAAAAAATCAATAAATCAAGTCAAATCTATTTTAATACCATGTTAAATTTTTAATTTTTATATGAAATGAGAATATCAAGCACACAAACATATAAAATATATATTAAAATATTGGATACTATTATTATTAAAATTAATTAGGTGATAACTTCTCATGATATATTAAATTTTTATTTTTTTATTATCAATTAATATAAAATTATTTAATAAAATTATTAAAATAAATTAGTGATTTTAAAATAACGAAATTGATTTAGAGGATTATAATGTAAGTTAGGATCACTCAATTCTGAAATTAGTCAAAAAATTATTATTATTAGCGTGAGGATGAAATTTTAATATTAGTGAGAGCTGAGCTTGAAATTTATTTTAAGTTGATTTCACATATTAAAAAAATAACATTTTTTATGATGAAAATATTTATGAGATTACTTATTTGTTTATATTTGGTATTATTATTATTATTTCAAAATAAACTTCTGAACAAGGTAAAGATTTGTCCCTTTAACTGGAGGGATGACCTAGAAAAAAGGGGAAGGACAAAAGTGTTGTCCACTAAACAAAATTATTTAATGGTTTAAATGTTTTTGATTTTGTAGGTCTTTTATAATATTTTGAAACTTAAATTTTTTTCTTTTTTTTTTTAAAATGAAGATAAAGATAAAGGAGAAATTAAGAAATGAGTAGAGTTCTGCTAAGACATGTAACAATCATTTCCAGATTTGCTTATTCTTCACATATTCTTTTCAGACTTAACAATTTTCGGAGTAAATATAGGAATTACTTTCTATGCTACACTCTTTTTAATTTATAGCTTTACAAATAAAGACCCCTCCATTATGTCCTCATAAAGTCAAAACTATCCCTGTAGTTATTTCTTTCTTTTTTGACATCATTCAATTCCAAAGGATATTGCAGACATTTACCTCCCATAATTAAATGGTAAATTAAGATTTGCAATTTGAAAAGTGCTGCCTTTTTTGGAGAAAACTCAGGTTATTAAAATTATTAATTTTGGTCATTTTTATTTCTATAATGGGAGAAATATCCATTCACCTTCCCGCCGTTGGTAGGCCACTTCTTTATGCCAGTACTGAAACACTGCTTTCACAAAGATTTCTCTTTCCCCTTTTTTTTTTTTTTCTCATTTCAATTCCTTATTTCGTTATTTTCACAATCTTGATATCCTTTCTTTTCTTTTTTCTGCTGTGCTCTGCTCCTTTTTTACGGTTAAAATCTGTTCTGTTCACAAATTTGAACCATTCATCGTTTTACTAACAACAACTCCATCTTAAATCAAACAAAATGGTATGAATTTTTCTATTTTGGGTATTTTTCATGCTCATTATTGGGTTTTTTTTTTTTTTTTTTACTCAAATTGTTTTTTTTATATGAATTATTCATTATTGTTCTGTTTCTTGAGCTTAGAGAGCAAAAAGTACTCAGATTGGGGGAAAAATGGAGAAAATTTGATTTATTATTTGAAAGGCACCAAATTGATTCTTTGTTCTTTAATATATATACAAGCTTTTGTACTTTTATTGATTAAAATTAATTTGATTGAGATTTGTTTTTATTGGTTAGGTGGGTTGCAAATTTTATATAAAGAACAAATCCGATTGGTTAAATACACTGTTACAGAGCAAGTTCTTTGGTTCTTGTGTTCATCATCAAGAACTTAGAAAGAATGAAGAAAATGTATTCTGTATAGACTGTAATCTTGGATTTTGTAGACATTGTATGAAGGCTCACTGTCTTCACAGACAACTTCAGATCTGCAAATATGTATATCAGGATGTTATTCGGCTGCAGGACATCCAGAAACATCTTGACTGCTCTAAAATTCAGGTTTTTCTAATAATCTTTTATTCAAATTATTAATTATTTGCTTAACTAAGATCTAATTGGGTCTCCTTTGATGATGATGGTGTGTTGTTCTCAATCTAATTGATTGTTTTTAGAGAATTAGAGAAAAGTTTTTGCTATCATTTTCTAATTCGCATTTAATCAAATAGGTTATTCATTAATGATAATAAAACTCTTTCAATTTAATGTTTTTGGTTTTAATAATCCTATTTGTACTTCTTATTATTATACCGGTGCTTCTAATATTATTTTTACGTTTGGGAATTTCTTGATTATTGATTGTAGAAGTTTTTGCTCTCAATTTCTAATTGGCATTAATCAAACAGGTCATCTACCACCCTTTCAAATTAATGTTCTTTGTCTTAATAATTTTGTTATTACTTCTTATAGTTTGATAATTGATTCTGAGAGAAAAATAATGGTTGTTTGCAGACATACAAGATCAATGGTGAAAAGGCTGTGCACTTGAATCCACGGCCTCAATCAAAAGATTCAAAACCATCAACAAAAGCAAAATTTGGTGCTTCCTGCGAAGCTTGTGGGAGATATTTACAAGATTTGCCTAATAGGTTTTGTTCCATTGCATGCAAGGTAATAAACATTAATACTCATTTAATCAGAATTATATTATTGCTTAACATTTTAAATTTTTAGATTAGTTTCTGGCTGCTGGTGTATTTTCAGGTCACAATTGCTTCATTGAAGCCTAAAGAACAAGAAAACCATAAAATGATAACATTCTCAATTCAAGAATTCCCAGAAATTTCTTGGAAGGAAAACTACAATCAAGAAATTGGAAATTCAAGTGATGACAACGACTCGTCGCTTTCTTTAACTGATATGTCATCTGAGGAAATACAAGGATGGATGAGTTCAGTATTGAAGCCAAGAAAAAAACTGCACAAAAGGAAGGGCATCCCTCGAAGGGCTCCTCTGTGTTAATTCCAAAACTATTTTCTTTTCTTTTTTCCTCTTTCTCCAATTCTATTTATCTATATGCAATTTTGGCTCATATTGAAAGTATTAAGTATGCGTTTAATTAATAAACCAAAACTATAATTATAATAATGATCTTTTTAAATTGTTTAAAGCCACTCTGGTCAGCCCACAATGTTTGAAAAGAAAACATTTTCTTGAGTTTTGTACAGAATGATTCACAAGGTATATAGAAATGGCGGAGATGGCGGCGGGAGCATTAAAAATTACATAAACCTTTTTATCTATCTGTCTATCTTGATTGGATTCTGTTTTGTTCTTGGTGTTAATTTGTATTGGATATTCCTCTTCACAATGAAACTTCTATATATACTATTCTTCCATTCATTTGATTTGTTTTAGTTTCTTTAAGGTATTTGTTTTTCTTTCAATCTGGCTTTGGTTTTATTTATTTATTTTTTCATTTATTTGGCTCGTCATAGATTGCGAGCTTTTCTCTGTCGCAGAGCGGTGTTGTCACACTTGTTTTTTTTTTCTAAGGTAGTTGTATAATTGGGACCCTTCTTTCCTTGTGTTATGGCAAAAATGTTATGTTAATGCTGATTTTATATGAATGTGGCAGACAAAAAGAGCAGCCAAAAGATTTGGTATTAGGGAAACCTTTTTTTTTCCCAATTAACCAATCATATCATCATTCCATGCTTTGCAAGATTTATTTGGTATAGAATTTTAAGAATAAAAGAAGTCTTCATTTTATGAAACAGTTACATGATAGATTTATATAAACTACTATTATTGATAGTTTTCAAAGAGTTATATTTAGTTTTAATATCACCATCTTAATTGATATTTCATAAAATTTTGCAAACTTAGTATTTGATTTCAGTAAAAAAAAAAAAAAATTAAGAAAACGATAATTCACGATTCAACTTTTATATTTAAATAATTGATTCGTGAAATATTTTATTTGATTTAATTATATTAAATAGGATAATTGTATATTTATTTATTTTTGCAGTTTCACATTATGAGCTTTTCTTTATGTGGTAGGGCTGTGAGATTAGTTGTTGTCATTACTAGGCTTGAGCACATCTTTTTATTTTACTATAACATTCTTTTGGACTTTACTTTTAGGTTTCATGACAATAATTAAAGATAAAAGATCCTTCTTTCAAAACTTATAAAAAGGGTATTATTTGTTACTATTGAACGAATGGTACACCCCCTTTCTTTTCTTTTCTTTTTTTTTTTTAAAGAAATTGGTATTTGAAACCACTTAATTTAAAGGGTGTTTTAAGAAGAAGATATTTCAACCGAGATATATTATTCATGGGTTTACGGTCATAGCCAAAACGGCTATGGCAATACCACCACATCTCTTTTTATGTAGCAGCAAGAAATATACTTTTCACCAGCAAGCAGTATAGCAAATAGGGAAGGCCTAAGCAAGGCTTCTTGTCTTAGTAGGCTAACAAAATATGACTGGTAATCACGAAAAGCAAAATCCATGAGAACGCAAGAAAATCACATTTTAGTGGTTACAAATTCCTTTCTTATGACAATTTCAAATGCTGTTAATGCTTTCTTAGTTGTTACATAGCAGACAATTGACTCTGATGATGCATAAGAAATCAGAAATTAATCTGCCTTGTTTTTTTTAGCATTGGGAAGGCAAAATCAAAACTGAATCTATTGTATTGTTCATACACTTACCACCGCTGGACAATGTCTAAATGTGCAAACTTGCCTAGTTAATTAAAAAAAAAAAGTGGTAATAACATAAAAAGAAGTCAGAAATTTAAATCTGAAAGTTTTCACCAGCCTGGTTAATAAAAAAAATAGTAATAATACATAAAAAGAAATGTCGGAAAGAATCAAACATTGGCTAATAATGAAATCATACCAATTCAGTTCTTCCCTTGTATAATAATATACATGAATCTTGATGGTTCAAAACATTTTTCATGGAGCTATACTATCAATTATGCTAGCAATATCTGTTTCCTTGTTTGGATTGCATGTTGCAGCTTGCTTCTTCATCTTGGAACTGCACATGCTACATAGAAACAGAGGAGGAGGAGCATTATCATCCTTGATGTTGTTGCACCTAGTATGGTGCCAGACATGGCAAACATCACATGACACCATTCTTTCTCCATCATCATCCTTGGCCCCACATCTACAATCCACTGTCCAGTCATTGTCCCCACCTTGATACCTCAGCTTTGTACCCAAGTCCAGTCCACACCCTATCACCCAAACCTGCATCCCTTGCTCCTCTCCACAGTTGAGCAAATCCTGGTCCTCCTTTGCCACCAATTCACCAATCTTTATATCCTTCACTACTAACTTGTCCATTACACAATATATTTCTCTTAATGCATATTGCACTATCATTTTGAGCTCATTAACTGTTGTACATTCGTGAACCACCACTACCTCACCTGGTGGCAATGGCCGGGTAAGATCATTCACTAACTCATCATAACTCGGCCTAACTTGGCAAATTAGCCTCAGTAACATATCATCATTACTGCTTTTAAATTTCCATTTCTTAACAAAATGTTTGCTGTCCAAGATTACTCTAGCTGCTATACTAACTGCATGATAATTAGGGTAACCCAGTAGAACATTCTTGTACAAAAAAAGAAGATCCTTGCAAACATCTAATCCTGGTGATTGAGCCTGAATATCAGTATGTGACTGTGTTTTCCATTCAACTGTAGCTCCATCAGAAATATTTTCAAGAGAAAATTCTATCAATTTGCTAGTTGGATTTGTTGCACGAAGAATAATATTATTGCCTACAATCACCTTATCAAGATGTTTTAGAACAAAATCAATTAAACCGGTGTCACCAATCTGTCTTCTGACCCCATCTCTCAAGTCTTGGCGAAGCATTCTAGCTCCATGTATTTCCAAAGTTTGAAAAATCACTTTCACTGCTTGCTCCAATCTACTTGCAGGCCATCTAGCATCCAATTTAGCAACAAATAATGCAAGTGATGAATGGTCACTTGGATGGCCATGGGAAGGAGTTTTGGCTTCATGGGTTGTTTCTGTTGACAATTTTGATGAAATTGAAGCCAATGCAACCGCTGTTTTCCTTTGGATAAGGGATTTGGAGTCGAAAGCAAGCATGAATTGGAGCAAATCACTGATAGTGACCAATTGAGTCTCACTAACATCTCTATAAGTTTGAATGATTTGTTCAATCAATTTGCCTTGCCTTTTATTTAAGAAATCATCAACAATCTTAGTGAGCTCTAATGATCTAAGGATTTCAATGGATCTTTCATATTCCTGCTTTGTAACTCCAAAGCTTCCACGGCATAAGTTATAACCCCATTTTCCAAACCAAGAACGCCTATATGCAACTCCATAGAGCAATCTGAGGTCCATGGATCCCTTTTTTGACATATCATGCACTGAAATATCTCTGAAGGCAATAGTATGAAAAGATAAACAAGAAATTGAAATAGAACTCTGATTATGAAGCTAATTAAAATCAAACTTATCATTGTTTTGATGATCTTAGTAATTTCTTCATACCGGGTTTGAAGACTTGCACAGAGATGATCCCAGAGACTCATGAGTTCTTCTCCTTGAAGATATTTTGTGTTTGCCTGTGTTTTGATGCAAAGTAGATGGCCAAAGCCATTGCAGTGAATGACACCATGTAACAGATGGGTTTCAAGCTTAAGGGACTCTTTCTTTAAAGGCTTACTCCACTTACAATCTTCTGGAATTTCGAGGTGATAGTTTCTTTTTGACACAAAATGGTGACTCCATCCTATAAAATTCCACCAAAAGCCAAAGTCCAATTTAGAAGTGAAGTAGAGAACAAGTTGAAAAAACAAACCCAATCTTGTAGAGATGGAGAGCAACATGTGAAATCAAAACCCCAATAAAATATTAGCATTGAAACACAGTAGTGAAAATGATACAATCAATTGAAACTAAAATCCGCCACAAGACAGAAACCCATTTTAAAAACGGTGAAAAAGAAAGATTTATTAAGCTAATCGCACTAAAGAATTGAAGAAATTGAATATTTGAATCCCATACCCAAAAATGATAGATTGCAAATTTCAAAACCCAATTTGAAATTTGAATTAGGAAAAGAGATACTTCGTTGAGACAACAAAAACAATGAAAAATCATATAACCAAATACTCCAACACGAAATTTCTTCATACATGCAGTTAAATTATACAATAAAAACAAAAACAAAAACAAAAACAAAACGAACCCAGAAAACCCAATTCAAACAGGAACTCACACTATATCATCAAACACGGAAACTTAAAGAATTATTTACAAATTTAAACAAGAAACCATATATACCAACGAATCTGCAGAGGTCACAGAGAGACTGCTGCTGCTGCTTCGATGAGAAGTCCTTCAAGTTCTCTTCAACAATGTAAAGAGGGAAAACGACGCCGCTGGATTCACTGACGAGCAAAGTGCACCAAACGGAATTGCCTCCAATACTGTAATCTTCGGTCTCTGCGCATCGTTTAAGAAATTCTATGATGTTAGTTCTAAACGAACCGCTAAATTCCATCATCGTGGATTCTGTGGAGAAGGCAAAGGAAGAAGTAGTGAAGATATTTGGGGTTCGTTTTCTTTTCTTGCAAGCTTCAAATACTGTTATTGCCATTTGAGAGAAAACTGTAAAAAAACTTTAGTTTCAGAACGAGAGAGAGAGAAATCAGAGAAGGAAGAGGTTTAAAGGATGATTTTACGATTTTCCCCCTACTTAGGCGGGAGAATTTGATAGTTTGGGTGGTGGGGTTTTGGTAAATTCATTTTGTATTCTAGTAACTAACTAGATTTTGTTGCTTTTGCTTTTTGCGGTTTCGACGTCGATGGATATGAAGATTCTTGTGGGCCAATATTCTAAGCATTTATTTGTTTATTTATTTTTTTACTTTCTATAAAGGGTTTTTATTATATTTTGAATATTCTTTTTTGGATTTATTGAGTTCATTGCATGATGTTCTGTTTTTATTTTGGTTTGATTACTATTCTCACTTTATATAATAATTCAATACACTAAATATTTTTAATATTTTAAAAATATATTAACTCTCTCCTAACGAATATCACAATATATTATTAGATCCTTCCGTTTAATTTTATAGTTAGTCAACCTTACAAAAATAATAAAAAAATAGAAATACTCTTACTATTTAATTTTAATTAATTACATTCTATTTTTATTTTAAAAAACTTTTTTAGAGTTAAAAAATATATTTTTATACTTTTGATAAATATGAAAATAAAAATATTTTTTAAAAATATTTGAAAATATTTTTTAAAAAATAAAAATTTGAAAATAAAAAATAACAAATAAAAAATAAAAATATTTTTTAAAAATATTTTTTACTTTTTATTTTTAAATTTATCAAAAATATGAAAATAAATTTTTTATTTGTATTAAAAAATTTAAGAAGAAATAATTTAATTTATTCTTAAATTATTTTTTAAAATAAAAAATAAAAAATATTTTCTATAAAATATTTTTGTTTATTTTTTATTTTAAAATTTATAAAAAAAATGAAAATAAATTTTTTAACCTTAAAAAAAAATTTAAAACAAAAATAAAATGTAATAAATTAAAAATAAAGAGTAAGGATATTTTTTTATCTTTTTATTATCTTTATAGGTAAGGGTTGACTAATGGTAAAATTTGACGAAAAAGTCTAATAGTATATTATGACATTTGTCGGGAGAATTAATATATTTTTAAAAAATCAGACCACTTAATATATTGAGTTATTCTACATTTATTCTCTATTTGGCTGCTGAAAAAATGTCTAATACTAGAAGAGGGATTTTTTTTTTTTTTTTTAAATATTAAAAAAGTTATGCTTCCTCTTTTAAGAATAGAAATGATTTATTTTATTATGATATTCCTATCCAAAACAAGCAATGAATCATAAGAAATATTGTCTTTTATCATAAATAACATCTTGATTTTGGTATTCTTCTTATATGATCAGCATCGGAATGTGAATTGTATTTCACAAATTTATTTCCTGAGACAACTTGAAGCTTTCTGATGATATTATATAATTTATTTCATAAAATCTTCATATTTTCAATATCAGATTATGGTTAAGCTTTGCTTCAACATCAGTATAAATTTGGCCTTTAACAGTCACATTTTTGTCACTAACAATTTAACAGTCACATTTTTGTCACTAACAATTAAACGGTTAATGATTGACAATCTATTTCCACAATAAGCATGTTTTTTACTTTATTAACTGCCTGTCGTTTGCTATTGCGCCAAGGATTTTCTCCCTTTTCTTACCAGCTGAAGATGTCATCAAACGGTTCAGGACAAGTCAAGGCCATCCTTGACAGACCAAATTTCATTTAAAGCTACCATAGGGTTCTCAGCATGGGCATTTCAAAGCATCATTGCTCCAATATTAGTTCAATAACACCATTACATACCATATCAGTATAGTATGAAGAGATCGCACTTTTTATAATCCCTGGTAAAACTCAACATTTGAGAAAATTATCAACAAATTTTTCTTCTGCACAATCTGTCTTTGCTTGCCAGGAATAGATCTCTTAACAAACACAATATATGCAGTAGTTGATTCCTGAAAAAGAATTATGTACCTACAGCTTCAGACACGCTATAGATAATTGAATACGGATTCTGTCCCCTGCATTTTATGGACAGTTTACAACAGGGCATTTATGCCAAATTGTAAAAGAATCGGATATCTGTATAACCTTTTTTTTTATTCGGATTTACAGAGTATCTGCCATTGGCTTTTCGATGTATGAGAAGGTAATGCAGTATGCACAAAAGTGAGATTAGAATCCGGTGTCTTCTAACCTCTGCTGCTAGCTTACATACTGCAGCAGCCACTCCAGCGTCTGTTAAAATTAGCACAAGTAATGGAATCATTAGAACTAAAAGTTTAAATTAATTGTTATAACAAGTACCACCAAAACCTTTCCAAATTAGAATTTTATAGAAGGAGAGGATAGAATGATGTAAAACTAATAGCATGGCTTTATGCTTTTTACCTTTATGCATTCATGCAAGTCATTTTCTATTGTTCTGACATGAACCTGCAAAAATACTAGACTAATTAGAATCTGAAAGTTTGTCCTTGACAATATAACATGGACCAGTAATGTGATGATTAAGTCTAAATGATAATGGCTGTTCTGTAATTGATTTCTTAAGCTTAGTAACAGCATAATCAGCTCTAGTTTGAAACTGCTGACAAGCTTGTTGGGTATTTTTACCTCAACGACACGTTGATAGGATTTAACTAGATTGCTTTCTAATTCTAAAGAAGCCAAAATAACAAGCCCCGCTGCAACTGTTGAAGGCCAGTGCCGAAGATGCTCATGGTCTGATAGCGCTAGCCTTGCCAGGTATCTGACCCTCTTCTCCAGCTTTGCATCTGCTCTAGCAGTTTTCAGGTAGAACCTAAGGTAGCATATGAAACTCTTTAAACTAAAATAGCCATATGGAATACAAGATGTGAGTCTTATCTAGTCCAAAATAATATAATGTGGCAGAGGGAAAGGAAATTACCGCATGAAATTGTGGATGGTGGGAAAGAAGCACTGGAAGTTGAGGACCTCCTGCACCAGCCACTCCATAGCTACCACTTCAAATCTGCTGTACACATTGCTCCCTATGTGGAAATTCTGTTGCCTTACACTGAAATCCCCACAGTAAATGTAAGTTCATGAAACCTTGTGGCCAGCCATAATATTAACTTTGCTCTTTAAGTGATAGTGAGCTGATTTAGCCATCATATAAGTGGGAGAACACAAAAGGAATGGATTTGGATGTTAAAATTTTGATGTTTGATCCATCAGGTTTAGATTTCTTAATATCATTTGAGCTGTGGTGTTATAGCAAGTAAAATTCACGTCAATTGCTTTTAGTTTTTCCTCATTTTCACACAAAAATATTTCTAAACCAACGAAATTAAAGAAAAGTGTATAAAATGATGACTGACGAAAAAATGATTGGCCAATTTTCATAATGGACCTGTGACCCTGACACAACCACTTTTCTACATCAGTTAAAAAAAATCGACTCTGTATAAGCCGAATCACTTAATTTTCTCGTATTGATTTTTCTGACAGTTTGATTTGATCAAGATTTGCATAATTATGATAGAAAGTGAGAAATGGGGTGAAATATGGCAGGTGCCTTTTTTTCTTTCATCCCTTAATTAATCTAAACAATAGTGCTATATGTTAAAAATGAGGTAAAAGAAAATCACCTGTTGTAGGGCTGATTTTCTTCAATTCTGGTGGCCAACGTAAGGCAGGCTATTCCAACAATCTGAAGGGTCCTTTTGTTCTTGAAAAATCCTTTGCATAGGAACCTATCTAGAAGACTAACTCCAAGGAACATTGTCTCGAGCTGAAACTCCTTTGCAGTTGATTGCTGCTTATTCAAAGAA